>JAQIXW010000287.1:0-35909 GCA_034700685.1 Willowsia buskii
TGCATGCATGTCAACTATATATGCGTGCTTTTATGGAAACTCTAGTTGATTTTCAGGTGCTTCCAAATTAACGTTTGATTATTCGTCAGCTAGAGAATTACCTTCATCAAGCCGACGTTATATAGTAACAAACAAACTGTTTCAATCAAGAATGGACTCAGGGATGGCTGCTATCAAGTATTCCACCTTTTAAACTGGCAAAACCTCGTTATGAACTCGTAGCTGAATAGTTATTCCAAAAGAATTGTCTTGTACTGAAAAATAGTATTTGATAATCCAAATCAACTAAAGGGATCAATAGACATTATTACGCAGCGCAAGCTACATCATAAAATTGTTTCAGATCAGATGGCACCTTATGTATGGCGTGTTGACTAGCTACCAGAGCTACTTGGGGTCCACTGTTTGTAGGACCTATACTTACTAGCTATTTAGCTTGAAATGTTGGGAATTAATCAAGGAAAAATGGATAGCAAGTTTTGGTTCCATTTTTTATTTTGCATGTCATGATTTTCCTTCTCTTCTTTCGCATGATTCCTACATAATAGAATACTCGCGAAACATTGGCTTTACACGCGCTCTATGCACTTTCTGTCCACACGTGTAAATGTAAAGGTACGGAAGGGTTCCCTCCCTAATCTCGCATAGAATTTAAAGTATTTTGAAGGTCATTTTTTATATAAACATGATAACGTTTGCGGCTTTCATAAACATTTGAGCATGTGATTTTTTTGGAAAATTGTATTTTCAATTCGATAACAATCGACTACTATATAACGCTTTCAAATGTAAATAGAAGAAAACAATACCCAGGTGACGATCATTACTATTACACATATATTGTTTTATGCCTTTTTCTTGCTCACGATAACTTGATCTCATTCTTAAATATTTGCACACAAAACACACTTTGAGTAATCTCGTATACCGTTGCTATTATCAACGTCACATTTTGTTATCTTCTAAAACAGCTACATGAACTATGTATCTTAAGTAGCTTGTGGAACTGCTTCATCGTTTTTGTGTTGGCTGGCACACTGACAATCTTACCTGATATGAAATGCTTGCTACGTATCAACTTACATGACGCGTATTTCTCAGTCCTGAACATACCAGCAGCACCATGATAAACTAATGATTCTGATGTGTAAAGCATTACATGGAGCTTATGTTAGCATTTGATTCGGACGTTCGGATTACTTTTAGAAACTGTTTCCTTCCGTTCTCTTAGTAAATGGCATTTAATTCATTGAAGTATTTCCACAGAGAAATGTCTAGTAAACGTGCTATTTGTTTCATATTCACCCGGAAATAATTCTACAACTGTTATTTGTCTCTCTGTTTACTGTTGTTGCATGTACAATGAAGATTCTACAAACATGAGCATTTGTAATGTGCATATGAGTGCCATGATGGATGAACGCCACGTATCTATAAGTTTTTGAACTGCTGTATTGTAATAATAATGATAAGAACCAACTACATACACTTGTGATAGAATAGCACTGGTGCTTGGCCTGTAGTGCTACACAAACATCAAGAAGTCTACGGTGAGGTAGTTCAAATAAAAATTCATTCATGTTACTTGGTGGCAGCCATGCATATATTACACTGATCATGAAAATATCTGCCTACTTATTACCAGAACACAAGGTACACCACATCATCACATCTTTATTCGCATTAAATACTTAAGAGAGAAAAACAACGTTTGTAGACAAGGTATATGCAATGCTTACTCTAGTACCACCGCACTGACTAGTATAGGTACACCTTACTTGACTGAAGGAAGGAAAAAGAACAAAAATTTGATGACGGCGATGATAAAGCTGCGAGCGATGAGGATGAGAGGCTGAAACTGCGGTACAATGAAAGCAATCTATGGTAAATGTGCATGCAAGCAATATTGGTATTGACGATGATGATGGTCAAAAACCACGTGTACTTTGCACCGTTCAGTCTTTCGCCAACCACTACATGTCCAATCATATTGAATACTTAATACGTACGTACCAATACATGCATAGCCGCTAAAAAGTTGCAATTATAAAAACTTTGTTCATTGTTACTACTATTTAGAAGCCCTACTAAATCTACAAGTCGCCTTATGAAAATGCTATACATATTATATAAAGCTAGAAGCTAGTAATATTTTATAAAATTGCAGACCCTGAGGAAAGATAGCTAAAGTACAATCTAAACCGAATCAAAATATATATCAATATTGCATAATAATAAGGTTAATGCAACACAACACACGTCATATACGTCATGTATTATTTGAGCAATTCGTCAAAATTAGTTTTTTCTTGGAAATCGAATGGTTTTCCTGGAATTTGAACAATTTCTTGAAAATATTTATGGTTTTTATGGAAGTAAGCGGTCTATCCTGCCCCGTTGTCAAGTTTATTTTCGTTTATTGGAATTGGTTCAGCTATAGCTTCTCACATGATCAGCCCATTCAATGATAAGTTTGACTGAAACACAAAAGATAACCCACGCTAATTAACTCAAAACTTTGTCACTGTATAAGGATACTCGTATTGAGCCACCTGTTATAATTTTTGAATTGTAAGAGTGCGAGATAACATTTACAACCGCTAATAATAGTAGGGCTGGGTAACTGAACACTTAAGAAGTATTACTTGAGAATATTGTAATAATTGATGATGTAATGCACTTTCGTGCTTCATTTGTTCATAACGGTAACATATGCAGTCATTTATAAAAGTATAATCGAATTAGTTTTTATTGTTGTTCCAAGCTTCCATGAAAATTCACTCCCGCAAATTCTCCATGTCCCCAACTCATCATCATCTAGTCAAGACTTCAGAATCTTTCATTCTCTACGCTGCTGTCATATTTCGTCGAAACGTTAAATTCCTTCTCATAGTGGTCGGCTGCGGAAGCTAAATGCTATGTACTACAACTGTACTTCATGCATCTCGTAATTTAATTTTATGTGAATATGAGGTATTATACATACAAGGAGCTATGCTATACCTATGCGTCATGATTATGTAGGAAGAAGATATATTTTATCTTACTTGCACCACGTAAGCACACAAGGGTTTTGAGGTGTAACGTGTCTCTCTTTTGTGTGCAGCATTATCGTAATGCCAATAATGTGTATAGGTATACGTGTAGTTACCAGACCAAACTTTTTTTTCACGAGGGAGTATTTTTTATCGTTTGGATTGCATTCGAGAGGATGTGTGATAACTTGAAATGCATAATATTGCGATGAGTCAAAAAAATTTGACTTGAGCAAACAAAACAGGACCATGAGTAATGCTAATGTTAAAGTGAATAAAATAGGCTTCTTCATGCTGCATACAAAACATCGTATCATGTAATATACCACATACTCTTTCAGGTTGACCTGGTGTGCCAATATGTTATCGCATGAGGATAGAGACTATGATTTTTTCGTCTAATTAAACTAGTACATTGACAATGATATTTTGATGCAGTTTCTGTTCCAAGAGGACCAGTTCTAGTCGTACATTCGTTGGATAAAAAAGAAACGTTGCGGTTCGTTGCAGTGTAGTTGTATGTTTTATACGATGATGCTAATATTATGGTGAGATGGTGCTAGCCAAATGGGCTAAAGGACTGACCAAATTTTTTTACTAAGGAAAAATGACATCACCAAACGTCAAGTTAACAAGCCATCATGTCGCCGTTCGTCCACTCCGTCACTAAGAAAATAGCCATATCGCATGGAATATCTGCACAACGTTGATACATTTGCACTCTCAGGATGAGCGTGTCATGAGCCAACATTTACTGATTTCTAAATTTCTTTTTTTTCGACATCTTAAAAAGGACTTGAGCTTAAAAATACGTTGCAAGAATCATGCTAAACGATCCAACAGGCGTCCCAAAAAAAGTTTCTTTTTATGACTCTAATTTGTGCGGGTCTGATTTTTCCTCGTTTTAAGCTTATTTTTAAAATCCTGTGTTGTCTATGAAGTCAAAGCTAAACAAACAAAATAGAGATAATACGTTTATCGAGTCGTAAACTTAAATGACTAATATAATAATTCCGATCGTTATGTTATGGCTCATGTATGCCATGTCATTATTCCCGTTAATGCAGTCATTCCCTAAATATTTAGCATTATATATTAAGCATTTATTAGTTTGTACTATTCACTACTTGCTTAAAAGAGTATCATGTTTGTGGGGTACACAACACAATGCAGCAAATATCTCAAAGAGCCAAAAAAATTACCTAAAACTTAAATCTTAAGGCAATGCTGTCACGTACGACGTAACACTTGTCTTGCCATCAGAAAAGGTTCATTTTATTTTATTCATCTTATTTCCCCATCACATATACAAAGCAAAGCGCACGTGATTATTTGTCAGTAAAGTAGGAAACAATCATCATGATAAAGTTGGAATGAGTAGCAGCCAACTACCATACTATTTTACTGGTGCATGATGCATGCATATTATATGCATGTTTTATTGTGAACTTACTCTTCAAATTAAAAGGGCACTGAAGTTAGAGTTAGATGGACGGATAAGTTTTGTTTTTTTAATACAACTAGCCAGCAGTAATCGTTTTACATAATACACAGTTCATACATAGTTGGAGTTTCATATAATATAGGCAGTAAGGATATCTGTGTGCAGCACATTTTGACAAGCGAAATGCAAACACGTACGTACGTACAGGGCAATAGAAAGAAGAAAAAAATATACCGTGTGTAAACTGTGAAGGAAGACATGCCAACATTGCTACGCTATTCCCCATAATATATACTCAATAGACACAGACGGACACGGCTATCACGATAATGCATTCCAAATAAAGTCTATGTGCAAAAAGTAGTACTACAAAGTGGCTTGAAGTTTGAGTATCGAGTACAATACAAACATAAAGCCATGTGTCAATGCCAATGCAACATTCGTTAAATATCCTGCATGAATTTTTTATTATGTGTAGTATTTAGAATACAATAACAGGAAAAGAGTATAATAATGAAGATTGAATCGCTGAAATGAAACCCATGATGATAAACATCCTTTCTTTGACGTTGTTTGCAGGGTTTTTGCAAAATGCAATAATTGTACTGTAGTAGATAATAAGCAAGGTTTGCATTATTTGGCTATATAGCTTAAGCTAGGATGGGTAGGTAGGCTCCACAACAAAGACGAAAGCATGGCGCTGCGCTCCGTCTGGCTTTACAAGCTTTTAGCAGTTGAGCAATAGCTAAGCAATATTATGTATGAAAATTTAAAAGTATGCACTTACCACGTGCTTCGACCTCCGCTTGATACTCCAGAAACTTAGCAGCCTCGAGAAGTGTTTCCAGTCCCATTATAGCAGTTTGTTGACACAAAATGATGGAATGAATACCTGAGTAATTTTCTCCCTTCTGCTGCTGGCTGACGAATCACGACTTGGAAGTTTTTTTTTCGCTTTGTTTCACGAACTTCGGTACAAAGACGGCAACAACCAAATTCCTGGCTGCTTTAAAGTGGAATATTATGTAGGTGGAGAGACGGAGAGATATGTTTGTTAGGGAGGTAATTGTGCTGCTGATACGATATTATATACAAATGTGTATATGGGGCTTATAATAATTAATCACTCTTTGAGAACAAAATTAATGTAATTGTAATCATATACGCTCACAGGGATAAAATAAACAACTATAACATTGAAGTACTTTCTGTTGTTGATGTTGCTTTTTTGGTTTTTACTTGTTGTGAGACAGCAGCAAGTTAATACATAAGTTGCTTGCTATTTTCACTTGTAGCAAAATCAAACTGTTCCCCACCAGTCAAGAAAAATAGTTTTCAATCGTTCAGTTTATTCACTCAAAGTTTAGAATTGGCGATGACACTTTTAAAATGCTCGTCTAGCTGAGCAGCAGATTTTGAGGTAAACACAGCTGACCGTACTATGCACTCCTCGGTCAAACAGCAGCAGTACCAATAATTAATAATAACAATATTGTTCACTAAACAACGCGACTCTGGCGATGAATATAGAGGGAGATGTCGAAGAAGTTGTTTACTGTCCTGACAAGTGTGCTCTCCAAATCTTTTTGACTTGATCTTATCTACCGGTAAAAATTGTTGAAAAGAGGTATTAACTAGATATAGTTTAAAGTTAAGAATTCGAAACCGTTCATCAATCCTCACAACACACTGTCACCCCTTTAAAATGTGCAGGTGGTATGATTATTGATTATGCTGAGGAAGCTTTAAAACCCAATTACAACTCAAAGGCTTCTTGTGGCTTCTCCTTTGCTGATTGAATAATTGTTAGTAGCTGTGACGTTTTTGGTGTTGATGATGACGCCGATGCGTTTGCATAAAACTTGGTTGTCATTAATGAAGTCCTTCATACATGATATAATAACTAGGTAGATGATATTATATGTGTGTGTCCATCTACTTTTTTTGCATAGATCAATGAAAGCCTTCGTTGTATTTGTTGAGTTGATTTTTCCTGCCGCCTTCCTCTTATAAAATGTATTTTAGTAAAATGTATAAGTTCATTTGCTACTATCATGCAATACTTTCTTCACATAAATATAGCATGGCAGCTTCTAACAGTAATTATTATTGCTCACATAGGCCAACATCTATTCAAAAAATTTCGCATAGGATAATATACCGGTTTCTTGCTCTTTTCTGCTGCTACCTCCTCCACTGCTTGTTTCTTTCGGTTCTATTATTCCTCTCGCGAAAGAAGTACAAAGTGCTCGTGTTAGCTCCTATGCTTGGCAGATACATGCATTCATAATGGGATGGTTTGTTGTGGTGTTACAACTTTCAGCTACTCTTCTCTAACAATTCCAACTTTTGCTCCAATCCAACTAGTTGTAGTGCTAGGCAGAGAGATAAGCACAGACACAGTGTGAAACACGAGGGGAAAGCCTCAGAAAAAAAAAGTTTTTTACCACACAGCTTCTTTCTTTCTTCTCCTTTTGCCCGTGTAAAATTATAATATGCTTCCCAGCCAACGTGGCTTGCTCGTGTAGATCAATAAACCTCTTTATCGATGGAATCCCTTGCTGGCTTTGGCCTGGGTTGCTTACCTTTCTTATTCGACTCTACAAACACACGTTACATGCATACGAGAACTTGTACCATGTACCAGTTTTTTTCTCTTCTACACACAAGTCTATATTACTCGATGTGGTGGGAATGGTAGCAGAGTAGAGTGTTATATGTGTACTTTTCTGGTGATTATTATGGTCTAGCTCGCCTCGTGTGTGTAGCAGCTATTGTACAACCCTTCTTCCTGTTCTAAACTTTTTTTCTTGCTGGCTGCTGCTGCTGCTCAATCCTCTTCTCTGCGTTCGTTCCTTGCTGCGTCTTGTGTGTGGTGTTGGCTCTTTGCAGTACAAGAATAGAGTACGTGTGTGAGCTGTGTGGTTAAGTAGGCTTGTTGGTTTACACTAGAGAGAGGAGAGGAAGATGCAAACGAAAATGTTGCGTTGCTGATGCAGATGCACATACACACAAAGTTTCAACTTTTTTCCCCTTTCACCTTCTCTCCGACTTGCTTATTACACACTGGGTATTATTCTTAGAGATGAGAATGTTTAGACGCTTGTAATGCATAGCATTATCACTAAATCCATTTAAATTAGCGAAATAAATTGGTGGATAAATACAATAAGTTCACAGAGAAATTAACTTGAATAGAATAGTTATTAGAAGCAGTTATGTTGAAACCAAGATGTTGAGATTGCCACACGAAAGTAAACGCAATGTAATGTAAATGCTCTCAGAAAAAAAGTGACGCTTCTATCGTTCTTTTAGATGCTCACGCCACACGCTTCTTATCTGAGCTCAGGTTCCGTACAATGGTTTTTGTGCTGGCTTTCCATGTACCTACTTGGTATATACGCACTCGCCAATATGTGAGTTCCTGTACCTATAGAGTAAAGTAATTTTTACAATACATGGTTATTATGATGTGTTTCTTCGGAAGATGATTTTATTATATGAAAGTATTTATGAAGATGAGCTGAATATTTAAATTTATTAATTACATACTTGATGTGACTTCCTTTACCACTGAGGGAAGACGTGTATTTCCAACTGGGATTTGTGCGTTGTTTCTGCTGGAAAATCCAATTGTATTGATATAAGTGATTCTTCTTTAATCGAACTGATCGTTTTTATTCAATTCAGGAGAATAAAATTCAAAATTTAGCTGTTCTATTCGACAGTTGTTATTGCTGCATAATTTGGCGATTTACTTTCAAGTACGAAGTGTTTAAAGCATTTGGAAAGGTGTTGGTGAAGATGGTTGAAAGAATTCTAGTAGATGTTGGTATTCACGTCTGAACTTGGTTCACAAATAGCCTTGTATTGTTTTTAATTAATTAAATATTTTTATGATGCCAGCTCAAGGGCAAAATGTTTGCAACTTTACTTGTAATGTTGAATTGTCAATTTTTCAAGAGACATAATATGTAACTGGGAGAAATCTCTTGGCGATATATTTATATACAAAACCACAATTGACAAATGTCGTAACTATTTATTACATTTACTTATGTAACATTAAAAATTTCATTGGGGTTCTTCTTTTTTGTGAAGAATTCATAAAAATGCAAAAATGTCATAAAACCTGTGCACATATACACCAGTTTTCTTCCTTCTTCTTCTTGGGTTGTATTCATACAACTAATATTTAAAAGTTTACACGCTACCACCACTTGTTCAAATTTTCTTAGCACTACCCTTTTCTCTCTGACAACAGAATGATTTTTTTGTAAATTTAAATAGTTCCCCGTGTTAAAATCAACCTACTGATTATTACTTTCTCCCGGATGTACTAGTTTCATGCAGTCAAAATACTTTGTACTCTTTGGTATATAGATTCCACTTTGTTTCCTTTTTTTAAAGTTGCTTGCTTCGCAGAACTGCTTGTTAGAGACCTTTCGTTAAAAAATATGGTGAAAGCAATACTCACACCTCGTTGTCTGACCTGTCTATTTTACTGACAAAGCTGAGGTACGCTTTCTCTTTGCGTGTATATATTTTCCTTCCAAATTCTTTCTTTTCCTTCTTTCACTAATGTGAGACAACAATAAGCTTGTTACGGAGCGCACATAAATACATACAAAATTTATATAGTAACAAATGGAAGTTTTTTATCTACCTTTTAAAAAAATCAGTACTAAATTTACTTGCATAGAGAAAAAGGTACATGAAGTTGGTTTGGCAATATGTTGTCACACGAGCAGTGAATCAGTCACTGTGTGTTACAAAAAATCTATGATATCAAATTTGTATACACGCAACAACAAAGTGTATATTTTCGGAATATTATTTAGCATCAAGATTTGGAGAAATAATTATGATAAAAAGGCATACATACATATATGGATACGTTCTCAATCCCTTTCAATCATTCCTGATTCCCTTTTCAAATTGCACAATTTTTCATACATGTCCAGAATTTCTTGTGTGTCCGCAAAAATCACCGCCAGTTTTGAAATAAATAGCTGAATAGATTGTATTGCTTGAGTTGATTATTACGGATCTCAGTGAGAAAGATTGCTAGAACAGAGACTCTGCTGCTTCTGGTTAGCGACTGTTTTTGCCTGTTAAATAGTTTTTTTTTCTTTGCCAGAAATTCCGCTTCTGATGAGTAGTGTTTGCACACGGAACAAGTTTGGTAATAGAAGTACAGTAGAACGCAGAAGGATCAGTTTCGAAAAGTTTGTCGACTGTCAAACTTGTACATGTGTCAGCTGAAAAGTATGCAAGCGTGAGCCTGAGAGTTTTGGCTTTGGCTGTTCAGCTACTCGGAAAACGATGTAATGTAGGCAGTGGCAGAAGTACGTACTACATAGCAGTTGTTATCATTACTGATTACAAGATGATGATGATGACGACGGACATATTCAACTTGCATAAGTGGATACACTACGCTTATGTGTAGAATCCATCCAATTGGGAGTGTTTCTGATGGGTTTGTATGTATTATTTGATGATGACGCCGCTATAGATGTATGCTGCTTAGTTACTTCCAAGGAAGGGTTGGTGAGAGTTACTTGGTGCTGTAGCAAAGATGATGATGATGATACTGATGCTACGACAGTTGTTGTTTTTTGCTCTTGTCGCTTTTATGCAGCCTCTGTCTCTCTGCAATGATGATGTGTTCCTCAGAGTTCACACAATCAGGTTAGCTTGTGTCATGAACGTAGTCTGCTGATGATGCTGTTTTCTTTTTATTGGGATGCAAAGAATTCCAGCGACTAATCGTTTCCAAGTAGACACTGTGTAGGGAAAGATTTTGTAGTTTGGTATGTTTCCAGCAATTTAAGACTTATAATTCATTGATGTCTTATAACATTTGGAAGTCTTTTTTAGTGGAATTTTCAGTAAATGGTTGTCAGTTTCTCTTATTCACAATTCTCTCTATTGCATCTACCTTCACTTTACGTATATTTGCAAGCCTTTATACTAGTCT
The DNA here is from genome assembly GCA_034700685.1 of Willowsia buskii. NCBI lineage: Eukaryota > Metazoa > Arthropoda > Collembola > Entomobryomorpha > Entomobryidae > Willowsia > Willowsia buskii. The sequence continues at coordinate 10,463 of JAQIXW010000287.1, forward strand.
CTTTCCGAATCCCTGGTTTCTCCAAACTGAATTGAGCTTATGAAAATCTTTCAAAAAGCTAATTTTTTTTTGTCTTTTGTTGGAGTCACACCTGATTTTCAATCATTGCTCAGATACTTTGTTGTTGTGAGGGATGCTCTTTCTTATCCCCGCTTATTAGTCTTGTCCTGACCAGCTCTTTTGATGCAATAGAAGAATTTAAGAGTTACGGAAGTATTTGCTTTTCACTGCTCAGCCATGTTTGTTGTTGATGTTACTACAAAAAAATTGATGAAAACAGTGTTCCTCTTAAGACTGCATATTATCGAGCTACTAAATCGCCATTGCTATGAAAGCTGTTTTTGATTTTCTGAGAATAAATTTGACAACTCAGCCGAAACTTGTGATGGGATGGCTATGCAAATGATGATACTGCTGCTGTTCTTGATTTCTTGTTTCAGATTATGAGTATGACGGAGAGTGGTTTGTTGATGAGTAGACATTTATGCTACGTAAAGAGATAATTGTAACACAATTAAATTATATAAAGTTCACCAATATATTATGTGCTTTAAGTCTGAACAGTACTGAGAGATTTAATAAACAATTTTCATACAGCATGCACGTGTTCTCCGTTTTTCTCTTGCTATCTATGGACACGTTGTGTTTGAGTTGAGGATAAAGGCCCTGGAATCATTTATAAGTTGTCTTTCAATCACTTGGTTCACAGTGTGTGCACTATCGTTTTCTTCAGTTGAATAACATCCTCGTAAAGCAGATAGTTCATACTAAACAAGTTCATGTCATTGGATCAAACTGTTTTAGTATTTAAGTATTCACCGAGTTCAAAGTTCATTCAGCTTCCGTCGCGCACACGCTCTCCAAGTGTTTCTTTCAAACGTTAAAGGAAAACTTCACTGAGCACAAGGCTTTTCACACGAGCCCACACCTCTCCTTAAATTGAATGATTTTCCTTGTAACTGCTTCTTTCACACTTGGACACTGACGCCCATGCCGTTTTTTCTTCACCTAATTATAAGGCAGGGAGAAAGCTACATAGGTTGTAAACGGTTTTCGAAAGTGCTCAAGTCTACCAGGGCGAAACTGTTGGTAAAAACGTGCAAAATTCTATTATATATTATGCACGTATGTGGGAGCTGTACAGAGATACAATCTGAGTTTATGTTGTTCAGTTAAGATTTTGCCGAGTATAAAGTTATCAGTCTTAGTTGAGAAGATATAAAAAATTTTGGTGGCTGAGAATAAAGGTATTTATTAGCCAAAAAAGATGGTCTCGTAATTGCAAAGTCACTAAATCAATTGTTCTCTCTAAATTTTACGACATATAAGATGCTGAATTGCTCTCAAATTAACAAAATGAACTGCTCTATTCTTTGTTAGTTTTTTATGGGGAGCGTGGATCTATTTAGTGCCACGGATTATTATACGCATGAAAAATGCTCATCACTTTTATTAGGATATTGTGGTATGTGGAGAATGAGAATACGTGTAGTATCTGTCAAATGCACATAAACTTCACTGAGAACTTTATTATATACTTTTGCATCATATCACGCTCAACTTGAAAAACTCTCCACAATCAAGTCACCACACCTCAACACAATATATAAATGTTTCGTATTTTTTTACGATTATAGCATGGAGATGAGGGAGAAAATTGTCTATACGTAATTTAATAGTTGTATAATATGACAAGCAGTATAAATAAATTCGTAGAGACTCAGTCTGAATTTAAACTTTAACTCTGTAAAGTTTACAAATTGCTCTACTTGTTACAGTAGTAGCGCTGCTGCTCTTTGTCTCTCTTGTACCTTGCTTAGCAATATTAGCATAATAGAAATGGTAGTAATAATAACAATATAACAATAGTCGTAATTAGAGTTACAGTAATAGAAATATATTAATTAGCTTTGATCACGTGGTACCACCACCACTACTTTACCATTCTATCCGGCCTCGTTGGCTACTGCATGGAAACTGACAGGAGCTGCCTAGAGCGTGCATAGTCAACACAACATACATCCATATAGGAACGCTTTTCATCCTGATAATCTTCTTATAGGAATATCACTACATAATATTTCGTTTGGCTTTGCTTTTGCTTCTTGCATGATACGTGCATGAGCTATTTACAGTAGTGTTTTGGTAGGGAGGCAAGGCAAGAGTAGAATACTTACTTATATCTCATCGACGTCGTCGTCTACAACACATGCACAGTCGACTTGAATGTGCAGACATCATCATCATAGACCACGTACACATGCAACCCATGCTTGTTTTTTTCTCCACTACCTAAATGCACAAGAGTTCATTTCATCAACAACATTCAACTTGTAACAATACAATATTTGGTGAGTGAGTCAAAGTTTTTTTTTGCTGTTGTTGATAGGACGACAACGACGATACGATGCGAAGGCTTTTATATATCCACAGAACAACGATGTGTGCGCATATACCTACCAAAACCTACCAACAGCATAATATTCATGTTTGCTGCGTGTATGTTGTGTTATGTTGTAATAGGTAGTGTAAAGACAGACAAGGAGAGAGGGAATAAAAGAAGTGGAAGGAGAGAGACAGAGAAAAATGGAGAGAGAAGGGCAAAACTAGGAACTTTTCCCCGTGTCCGTTCACTGCACAGCATGTCACTATAAACGCCTTCATAAAATGGTATTGCTCGTATTTATTTTGTATTGTGTGCCAGTATGTGTGTGTTCCCCAAGTCACTAAAGCACAATATACTCCATAGATTCTTGCATGTATAGTTTTTTAGCATTAGAAGGTTTTTGGATTGTCATGAGTTCATAAAAGTTTTTTCTGAGCCAAGTTTTCAGGCTGAAATCCCTATGGCTCGCTGAGGAAAAATACACAAAATGAGATGCTCTTTAAGGTTAACAATGAGTTTTTCTAATAATGAACCTGGATTTCCATTTTAACTATGTAATTTTCCTACTAAAAATACGTACCGGCTATTAGTTTCACAACCCCAATATACACGTTCTGCATGAAAACTAATACTTTAAATTAAAAATCACGTGGTGCTCACACTTACGTCCTACACGGGCACCGTGATGGTACCCTTTTGCTAAAGTGTCCTCAAATTATGTATAAAAAATTACCTCGTTTGAGGAACGAAAATTGCTTATTTAATTAACATCAATGAATAATAGATATTGTATTTCCATACGCGAACTAGTCTCTGTAAAAAACTCTCTTAAAAGCTGTGGAGAAGCATTACAGGCATAATTTTAGTCTTGGTTATCATCTTCAGGACAAAGCATACTTTTACCTAAAACCATTGTGATTGAACAGCAGCAATGATGGTAACTTTTTTTTCTTATTTTATCCCTCCATCTCCTTTAGCTCACTATGATACTATTTGCCTGCCTGTATATATTTCTCATCGCTTTCGTTAGCATTCCCCTTACCCAACTTTCTGTTGCTGATAGCGGTGGGAAGGTTGATGATGACGATGAAGTGGATGAAGGAGGCTGGCAGACTTGACAGAGAAAGAAGTCTTCAGTTTGTTCTCGGAGGTTGGTTTTAGAAAATGGTTTTCGTAGCTTGCAGGTTCTTCATCCCAGGCAAAAGAGCTTTTTTGCACTCATGGACCGTGTGTTCAATGCTCCTATCTTTATGTAAGGGAGCGTAGCTCATTCCTCTCACATAGACAGATTGTCAGCCAAATAGTTGGTAAAATCTCTCGTTTATGTAATACATTTTGCTTTAACGCTACACTGTAAGTTGGCGAGTCTTTTCCAACATGGGAAATAAAATGCATGCATGCATACTACTGTGAGTATAGGGAATACCTCAATAAAGCAAGCATGTTTACATAGCATTATGCCATGACGCTGATGCTGAGTGATGATGGCACTGGAAGATTGAAATGAAATGCGTCCTCCTTAGATTATATTATCATTAATCCATATGCATAAAATGTAGATGGATCATGCACTTGTGCCCATACAAAAAATGGATGTGATGCTTTCGCCATAATAAATACACTTAAAACATTGTGATATAATGACACTTGACTCTATAACGGCGGTCGTAGTCGCTGTATACTATTGCTGGTGAGTTATTAGGGGTTGCTTAGGAGTTTTTTAGTGTCACTTTTTATGGTTTATTTTGAATATGTGAATGGCAAGTACGTAAATACATGTGAAATGAAGTTATAAGCAAAAGGAGCAGCATCCATATTGCATAGCATGAAAACGGTTTGAGAAGAGCGAAGAACTCAAGCCACTGAACGAGCAAGTCTCAGCTATTAAATGAGGTGATGCACAAGAAAGAAGGAAGACAAGACGTGGTCTGCAACCGGACGAGCGACCCAGCGTTTTATCCTTATTTTGCGTACAAATTCACTTTTACGCAAGGAGATCTCTACTGTGTGGATGGTCAACGAAGTCGGTTGGTTGGAAATGAGTAGCATGTAGACGAGTGCACAAACATAACGTGTATGTATTCACAATATTCAAATGCAAAATATATGTATCTACTAATGCTCAACAACTGGTTTCTCTTTACATGAAATAGGTTTGCTCTGTTCTGTCAAAAAATTGGAAAAATAACAAGGACTGTGGGAATAACAAACGTGTTAGATCCTTACATTTTCTATTAACTTGGAGTATGCTGGAGTTGAATAGAAGGAAGAATTTGTACCAGTTTATGTTTCAAGAAAGAAGATGATAATACGCTTTTTCAAAAATTTGAAGCGCGCATTAAATCAGTACATATGTAAATTCATTTAAAAATCACATCTAAATATTTTGACTGCAACAAGTTTACAGTGTAAATCATTTCATGGAAACATACATTTCATCGACAAATACGAATGTACAAAGACCTGATGAAAATAGGACCAATACACAATGTACTGTGAGTAATGGACTAGGACATGTAAAATGAAATGGTTACAGTTACATTTGCGTACAGAGAAGAGAGCTATGCCTCACCGTGTCAATTTATCTGTAAGCCTCTTGACCCACGTGTTTCCATGAAACAAATAAATGTAATAAGAATAACGCCATGATATGCATGTGCTTAAGCTCAGAAGCATCAAGTTAATTGTACGCATAGAGCATTTATTTGTTCATCGATATAAATAAAACGAAATGATATTACGGAGCACCGTCTGTCATCCTTTTAAAGTGGTTTCAAGTTCGATTGTGATTCTCCACTACGTATGCTTTTTCCCACAAACCTATGCCACCATTTCATAATTTATTTTTCTCTGTTCTCAAATAAAGTGAAAGCAATAAGCACAAAATCCTTTGCAATTAGTCAGATTTTTAAAACTCTGAGAATCATTAGTTTTGTGCGCAGTTATTTGGCAAGTGATCTTTTGTTTATGAATCATTTCAATGAAATGATAAGTAAATACATTTTATTTACTGCATTGTGTCTTTTACCATTATTACAATACAATACATAATCACATCATCATGCATCAGCCACATCAACGTCAAACGCAAACTTTAATGAGAGCCGCCTTTGGGGAGTTTGTGTGATAAACTCCAACTCTTATTGATATACATACGATCGTACGTTTTTGCAAGCGATATGTGTGAGTTCATAAATGTCTAATTTTAGGTCAAGTTGTCAAAACTTTATGTGTTAATAAACTTCCTTCCTCCTCAAAACGTTACCTAGATTGGCTTTTGCTAACTTGCTGATGGGCGGTTCACGATAGCTGCATTGCATTGCTCATAGTATTTCCATTCCATGGATTTTACATCATATCGTAATTTAATATACTTTTGAACTAGTGAAAGGGAAAACCAGTTCGTACGGATGCAATGACCACTTAAAGTGGCGCTATTACAGATGCCCTATATTATTATCAGTGCAATGTAATACACTGAGTCGTCTGCGAAAGCATTGACGACTTATGTAAATGCTTCTGCTTTATAATGTTTTGTCCAGTTGAAAGTAGCGTCCTTTTTGTTCCCTCCTTCTTCAACAATCAAGCTCCCCATTTCACCCGGCACGGTGTTTGGAGAGGAAGTTGGCAATTGCAATAATAACATGCTGCTGACTACTTCAGTCAGGTCAGGCCAGATCAGGAAAAAAGCAAAGTTGAACCAGCAAAAAAGATACAAAACAAATTTTCGGAAAAAAACGAGTTTCAGCTTCAAACTTGAAGTCATGCTTTGGCTCTAACAGCTAGGAAAGGTGCAAGAACATTGAGCGCACAGACTCCGAATTTTCCAAGACGAAGGAACATTGGTTGTTGTTGCTGTTGCAGTTGTTGACTTTGAAAACAACCTTTGCCAACGTGGTTCAACAGAAAATCACATGCGTGCTGGAGCCCAATGTGGCTTGGAATACATACATACCTACTATACACACAAGCTTACAAAGATACACACCATATATTTTTTTTATCCATATAGACAAGTAGTAAACCCATCATGGTATAATATATCATACACTTATTGTTTGGACAAAACTATGGCTAATATATGTACAGCCGAGCATTATTTTTGTGATCCCGTATCACAAAAGCCTCTTCTACTATGAACTTATGTATATTCAACATAATATATATAAACCATACAAACTTATATGCTGGTCCCTCTATAGAGCTGAACGATAAGCTACTTTTCTAAAAAAGCTATGTCAGAAAACTCGATTCTTGGTTCGTTTGGTCGGTCGTTTGGATCCCTCCACATTTCATTCGCTCGTTCCTCCATCCATTCTGTATTTTTTATTTAACAGAAACGAGAGTAAATTGTGTGTATGTGCATTAGATGTATCCATATGCATAGAGAAATAGGAGCATGAAAGTAACAGAGTAATCTAGTAAAACTTGCATGGCAATCTCATTTACAGATTACAGATTGAATATATGGTGCTATAAGAGATGCGTGGAGTAAATGTGTGGAATCGAAATTCTTCTTTTTTTTTGCCGTTTTTACCTCTTCTCTCTCCATCCGCCCGTGTACTTTTTTTATAACCATTATGGTACTTTTTGCCTATGGCTCTTCAAAAAAATATGCTTTCCTTAGATGTTCTGGTTTCCATTCTTCCACAGTATTCATAGTTGATGATGATGACGAGGATGGCTTGTGGTGAGGTGAATGCTAAATTGTATGAGCGAGTGCATGTCGTGCATGAGTATATGTATGGGAAGCCTATTACTATGTAGTACATTGTATGCAGATTCTCTCCGCTTTCAAAACCGAGCAGTTTGTGTTGTTCTGTGTGAGTGCGCGATGTGATCGTGAATAGCTAGTTTATTTTTTTCGTTTGCCCTTCATATACCCTCTTGCCTTCGCTGGTTCACTCACATCAAAATCAACCACATCAGTTTGCTTGCTCACTCGCATTATCACCATCAACTTTTCGTTTTTTACCTCCTACTCGCTTTTTCTGTGAATTTTTTTACTCTCATCATCGTCCTAAAAATTAAGAGTTAGCAAGAGACTTACCACAGATATGAGAGCGGCACTATTGCTCGAGTAATCTGTAGTTTTGTTTGCTTTGTATTGTACATGCTCATGTGCTAACTATTTACAATTAACGTATATATGGTATTCAATATCGCGGTTTACCTAGTTCCAAATTTTAAGATAATATTGTCTTCAAATTGATTGATCATTGCATTACACTTAGATAGAAGTGGCAACTTTTGAACATTGGTCGATATGTTTGTTTCCAGGTTTTTAAAATTTTATCAAATAAAGGAAGCAACAGTAAGTTTCCAAGCAAGGCGCAGCCGTATTTATATTATCTTTTCCTCTTCTGTTCCGACATTGTACAAATTTGTAACCAAATATGTGTCTTATGACCATGTAATATTGGTAACGAGACCATATTTGATACCAAGCACTCTTCCAGCATCCTCCCTATATAGATCTTTAACTTTAAAGAAAACCAAGATGATATGCAAGTACAACACAGGGAATTACGCCCTTCAATATTGCTGTATATTATACTGGTTCAATTCTCTGGCATTTTGTTCTGGAATTTGAGAAGATGTTGCATTTTGAAAATACAAAATGTACACATAGCTGCTACGTCTGTTCGACTTGCACTGTCACTCTTCCAGCAAGTACACAGTACTTGGCAGTGAAAGATGCTGCATGTTTTTCCCATAACTATATAATAACATTTTTAATGCAGTTTAAAGATTAAAACCTCTGTGCAAAAGTAAACCAAAAACATACTAGCTTAACATGTATCAATATCAAAAGCACATTCTTCTTCTGTACTTTTTATTTTTAAAATGATCAAACATTGTTTGTAATGACGATAACAGTGGGATTAGTGGTAAGTTAGCGTATGCACTAAAGCCGCTTCATGTCTCGCCATTCGGTTTTAGTAACAATGTAGAAATTTAATGAATTTCATAGGTAGAAATTTTTAGTTAAATTGTTAACGAAAGAAATTATGAATTGGAGTTTATGGCACGATGAACAGGGTAATCACACTTTTCACCAGTCCAATTTCCTTTTATGCATATATTTTATATCATGTTTCTATTTCAGATGGAATGCTACCAAAAACCATAAATCTTAAAGTACAGTATTATGATATCCTTTTAGCGATTCTCAAAGAAGAAGCGTTTCTGAAGCATGAAAACTCATTATGTGTAATCAACATCATTCCAAACGAGTGGAATCCTAAGAAGGAATCTAGTAAAAAAAACAACAGCGCAACGTGTACAAAAACAACAGACAACGTGTACGAAAGTTTCTTAACACGCTGTTGGACAGGTTACTGTGCTTGTCAAAGTCTACTGATCCCCTCCATGTTAGAATCCCTAGAAACACAAGTGGTATTTGACGCTGACCGGATAGAAAGCATAACTGTGTGTCAGTGGCAATCCTAACCGTGTTTCTTGCAAGTTAATTCAGTGCTGCGAAACGGAATCGCAAGTTCTTCGTTACTGACTATGAGAAAAAAAGCCGTAGATGAGATAATAGACGCTCACTGAGGATTTCGATGCCAGCTTACTTTCAGATATGCTGTACCTTATCTCTTATAGTAGTAGTAGAAATAATAATAATAATAATAGGTATATGCATCCATGTAGAAAAGTCGAAAGCCTGATGGTGTTTTCCTCTTCTGGCAATGATGATAAGGTTATGTTGTGCCTTGCTGTGCTGTCACTTTGAATACAATTTTAATTTTTTTTTCAAAGACAGGGTGGCAAACAAAGCAAATAGGGAACAACATTTTTGGTTATGGCGATGGTATATCATAATGTTAGATGTTTTACGCCAGCAGTGCATAAACTGACTCTGACTCTCTCCTACACTTTTTTATTGCGTAAGAGGCATTCCCGAATCCTTTTGAGTCCCTTTTGAGTTGCTCACTCGTCTGCTGTTGGCTGTTACTCGGCTAGCCTTTGTTGCATTCGTAGAAGCTTTGATCGTACAATGTGCTCGCAGCGTGATTTTCTTCAACATGCTTTGGTCTCATAATAATATCCCAGTATTAACGCACATGCACAGTTTACCTATGCATGCTAGCTAACACAGAAAACATAATGTGATCATCATATCATCCATGGTATGCTTTCTTCTTCAAAACGAATAGGATATAAAAGTTCATCTTTGTAAGTACAGTTTGCCATGTGGAATTGATAAATGCGCGTGGTACATTCACATTGACGGTGTATTGCTCTCCATGTCTACTCATTGCTTACATAACTGGCATAACAATGGCAATACTGGTCACATATTGAAAGTTGTTAAATTTTGACAAAAGAAACGCAGGGAGTGGAATTCCCTCTTGCTTCTACCATGCTTGCATATCCAGTCGTATTGAAAAAAATAATGATATAAAACGTATTACCACTACTATATATGCATGGTATATACAACAAGCATCCCAGAGAACGTAAGCATCATATCGTGGTGAGCCAGCCGACAGAAACAGGGAACACGTTAAAAAAATTGACAGAAGGCTTTGCTGTCAAACTGGTCATGGGTTGTTCAAAGCTGTATATCTTGGAGCATTCCCATTATGATGCGTATTTAAGCGAGAATGTCGTCTTGAAATGGTTGAATTCCCATTTTCTTATTCGTGCTGTGGATCATTATCATTATGCTAGAATGTCCTTTCTGTCATAATTTGTCAACACAATCAAGGAGACAAACAAAACACGCTCTTATTTCTGAGCAGGCTGGAAAGGATTTGTTGGATTGATGGTATTGACTGACAAATACTTAGACCTCGTGATTTATACACACATGCATTGTTCTCGCTTCTCTTAAGACTAGCTATAAGACTAGCCTTGCATTTCCCTGGATCTCATTTTATGCTAATTGCACAGAAAAATAAGAATTTAGGAAGAGCATTGTACTTATATATCAGCAATAAATATATTTAGCTTTACATTTGTGTTAAACCAGGTTAACTATTTAAACAGATGCTTTTAACGTTAAGGGTTACATAATTACACTTAATGTATAGCATTGACATTGCCCAAATTCCATTTACCGCAAAACTTTAAATTGTGTCATATATAAATAGCAGTGGTGTGTAAGTCGTTAATGACCTTGACATTTCTATATGGTGTGTTTCTAAACAGTTGGTACTGGAAATGCTTCCAATAGTGACAATACTCTATACCATGATTAATCGAATTTTATTTCGCTTAAACGCACATGAAAACTTATTGTCTAGTACACACGCGAGATTTGAAGATGAAAAAGAAGGGAATTCACCAAAAGAATACTTTACAACAGAATTTATATATAACGTGAAGCACACATATAATACATAATGTTATGTGTAAAAGGCAAAATAATGGGATTGACCGTGGCCATGACTCGTCGATGGAGTTGGGATGATCATTTTTACTTGTTTTTGAGCAAAGGTAATTGAGAATACTGAGATTCTCTCATTTTTTCCTTTAGTCTCATCGTTTATGGTTTGTCGAACTGACTGAGCACAAAACGTGTAGTAAAAATGCGGTGGGTATGATGTGCAGCAGTAAGGGAGAGAGAAAGGAAGAGCATTGTTGCCAGACTATGTTGGAGCCACGTCATCATGCCGCAACCACCGTGCCGTTTGCTTCTCTGCTACCACCGTCATCCACTATCACGAAATCTTATACACTGAGAATTCTATGCAGTCAGTCACGAGGTGGGCTATTGTTACAAAACTTTTCGCCCGAGTTTTGTATTTTGTATTGAGCTCTCTGAGCTGGCCAACGGTGAGAAGAACACAGCAACAGAAATTTCTTATTTTTTTAGAAGAAAATGTAATGCTGCAGGTTCGTTTTTAGGATGGGTAGTATAATTCCTCTTAACTCAACAACGTTGATAATAAAAATACAAAGACGAATCTCTACTGGTACCACCATTCTCATCATCACTACGACACAACGTGCAAGGCTGTCGGGGATGTTGCTCCACGAAAAAAGCACAAGTTTGTTTACATCATAGGTTTTAGGCATTGCCACGTATGTACTCTCGTATCCCCCTCTGGTTTGAGATGAGGATAAACGTAACAGAGCAACATCCTTTTTACGCTTTCAAGCTCTGTTTTTGTTTAACGTGTATGTAAATTAAGGCGTAAAGATTATATTGTGTATTAACATCTTTGTGAAGGAACATTGAGATGGAAGGATAGGTAGTTTTATAATAAACAATAACAAAATTGTTAACGTCTGATAATATAAGTTTCACCAAATTCCATGAGCAACGCAGTAGATTGGAAGTGCTGGAGGATGTTCAAAAATCTCCTTTCTTATTTCATGCCGCATGCATCTAATAGCCTGGGTATATGTATGTACCTTCACAAATGACAATTTGCCATGTATGTATATTCAATGTAATGTAGTTTGTATACGCCCTATAATAACATATAATGCTCTTTTCGTGAATCTCTGACCAAAGACACTGTTCTTCCGAGAAGATACAGAAGGATCACAATGTTTCAGAGGGGGAATGCTACCATTATTGCTTCTGCATTGTTATCTTTTGTTTATTCATAATCACAAGAAGAAGAAAAAAAGATTTGATTCTGGCGACAGATGAGAAGCTTGGTATGGGGTGTTGGCTTACTGACGTTTGGTCTTGAACCCTCTTAGGACACACAGGGAAGAAAAAATGTAATGAATGATAAGGCTCAAAAGACAAGTAAGTAATTGTTGGGAAAACATCTTCAAAATAATTGCAAGGCCACTTTATTCCCATTTGTCATGTCACACATTATTTCAGCGTGTGTGTGCAACCTGTAGTAGTAGTAGTAGTACTAGTAATATGGTAGCTGAAACAATTGTCAGCATTTAAAGTCTCCATAACGCAAATCTCCAATGCGAGTTCGCGGAATCGTTATGATTTTTTGTGAGGATGAAAGGCTACCAAGAAAAAGTTATGTAGAGTCGATTGGGAAACGGCGAATAAACCCGAATCAGAAACGGATGCAGGAATCCATTCAATGAGATGGCAATGATGGGAGGAGAGCATCGAACTTACGCCGCAAAAAGCCCCTCTTCCAGACGCTGCAAGTTTTGTGAATACTTATAGATTAGATACATATGTACGCGCTATGACGATAGAAGACTATTGAAAATGAATACCAAAGAAATAATAAGTTATAATTTAAAAAAACGAATAGTCGGAATATCATCATAAGCTCTTGAATGGCTTGCCTGCTACTTTTTGTCAAAAACATTCTAAAGAAAGAAGAGCATGGCGGAAAACGTGATGGGGTATAGGTACATACAGTCAGACATTGACGGGGAACTCTTCATAATTTGAGGAAGAACGAGTAAAACCTCGTGGATGTGCTTAAATAACGTCTCAGCTACCTTCCTGCGACTGATTGCTAATGTCATATACCGAACATCCTGAAGAGAATGAAGAGAACTAGATCCATAGATACACTCCCATACATGACGTCTTCGAGTTATTCATAATTGGAATCTGGAAACATTTGTTGTTGTTACTAAATGAGTTCCGCCGAAAACTGAACATCAACTAGAACGAAGGATATTATGAAATGTCAACTATGTTTTACAATAACGTACGCAATCAATCAAATCTATTATTGTGATTTTTTTGATGAAGCACCAGTTTGTATATAAGACTGGAAAAATTTAAAAATACCTAAATGAAATGGCAAAGAATAATGGGGTCAACAATCTAATTATTATCTCAACCGCTCTAAACAATGGCTAAGTTGTATAGTACACTTGGATGCACCTACAGGAAATCTGTATAAAAAATAAATTTATAAAATCAAGCTAAAACTGGTTTAAGCATATTGTTCGCCATAGCATAAATGTACCGTGTATATGCATAGTTCTCTTAAAAGGGATACATGCTGCTGTGATTTTTTTAGATATAAAATGTCAAATTTCTGAAAAGACGTGAAATTCGAAGTAAAAAAGATTGGCAATTCTTTAGAAATGTTTTTGGTATGATCTTTGCAATTTTTTTTGTATAATACATACAATAACGAGACAACGTTATCTGTAAATAACTACCGGAATGAAGCTTGGAACCGGGATTTCTAGTGTCGAGCATCTCATTTCTAACTAAAGAAAAATTAGGCCAGGAAGTCACCAGCGCATTTCATCTTTATTTTGTTGGAAACTATACTTCGTTAGTTCGTTATGGTGGTGCTTTCTTGGATCTGAAAGGTCTTTATAGCTCGTAATCAGTATTGACATTTTTATTTTCTTCAGCTTCAAGTTATGTGAAGTACTGATTTCCCAATTCTTCCGTTAGAAGTGTGAAATGGAAAGTATGTATGTTTTTCCAGTGTGGGTTTGTGTTTACTTAATTTGGCGGGGATTTGTCTACATAGCACTAAAGTTGTAATCATAGTGCGCATTGTTAGGCTGCCTACATGTATAATCTACATGAGATGAGACAATGAATAGACTAATTGTTTCGCATCTAGTTTTCGTTGACTCTTTTGTCAGACTTCAAGGCAAATATTGTATCAAGTCAAGACTGAGTATAGACTCTGGATGGAATGATGTGGATGCTTCATATTATTATCTAGGGAATTGAGAGAGAAATTGATCCTGTGTTGGATTGTGGTGGAGTCACTGTAAATGTCCATACCATTTACTAGAATAATCTTTCCTAGATTCGACATTCATCGGCGTAGGTCGTTTACCTTCTTCGATGTACATACCCCATTCTGAGAACCGTGCATCCTTGAACTGATACAGATACATATAGTGTACACACAGTTAATTCGGGAGAGTCACAAGCAAAGAAGAATTATTATATGGGCTACATGCACAACTAATACACATTATAAGCGATAAGACATCCTTTGAATGCCATCTATTTTTATATATTATTTAATATGCCTGATAGACATGCGATAAATTTTATGCTCATTTATAAATTTCACAAATTACAAGAGAGTATATATGTATGCATGCCATTGGTGTGTAATTTTATTTCTTTTAGCTGCGCTAAAAATGTAGTCCAGGCGAGAAAATGTAAGTCAAGCGTTAGTTCATTTGTAATTGGACGTGGAACAGGTTGCTCCAAAATATTATAGACGAACCGAAGCCTATCATGCTGTCGCATTTTAGTACAGACACAGAACATCATGCAATTGTCAATGATGCTAAGTGTACGCAAAATATCATACTCTATGTAGGTAAGTGAACTCCTTACTTAAGAATTTATGATTTATATCTCACAGTTTAGCATAGCATTAAGAACTTTTCGGAGATTTGTAATTTCATGGATATTTTTACCTGGAAAGTACTACGGTGAAAGACACAGTCTGACGTGGGTTTCCGTGTTGTCTCTGATTTATATTATCTGCTTAGATGAGACTTTCAAAACCTCAATTTCTGTTTTCTTCTCGCTTGCAGTTCTTATAAAAGTAAGAAATTTGGTTCATCGCTCAGCACATAATTATAAGCAAAATGTAAAAACGTAAAACTCAACTTTTAAAGACAGATAGTAATATTGAGTTACACATGTACTTTGTATGCCTCTCGGACAGGAATGCTTCTAATGGAAGTACAAAACGTGGTCGATCGTGTCCATCCATGCAATCATCTCATATCGCTTCCATACATGAGCTCAGTAAAATTATTAGCCAGCTGCAAGCATTTTGGTCATATGAAATTGAAATAAGTGGAGTGGTAATATAAATATAACCCTTTCTGCTTCTCTTAAATTCCGTCCTGTATTCTTCTTCAGAATGGTGAATCCCTCATATCAAAATTTGTGTACCTATTTCTAGTACAAAAGTGCTTATGATAATATGATATCGGCGTAATCACAACTATGTGGGCTATGTGAACAAGAAATGAGGGAGAAGTTGTGTAAAAATGAATCTCGATGTCATTGCTTTATTCAGTACATTACCTATAAAATTACGGTACTTCATAAAAAAAACCTCTATGAGCTAAATTTCCCCCTACGTCTTTTCTACAATCATTAACACCAATCTATTGATTAAGAATTTTATGTGCCGTTGTTTTAGGAACACTGCTGCTGGAGATAATCAATGCACAATGCACACGTAGTGTGTGCACAAAATAACCTACAAGTAAATTAGTAGTGTAATGTATTATGCAGTGTGTGGTTAGAAGAGGAAAATATTATGTATACATGCATTCTAATGTTCAGCTGTATGCCAGTGATTCAGATAAACAACGCAAGCCACAAAGTGCAATGCCATCGCACTACGTTTTAGCATGAAATCTTGCATACTACTATCGCTCAATTTAGTTTGTTAATATGAATCACACCAAGCAGATTTAGGAATTGCATTTTTAGAGAGCAATTGACACACACAAAATATTTTTGTCTACAAGACTTAGGTATGTATATTTTAGAGTTCATGTCATGCAGTGTATATAGCTTTTTGTCATCATCAGTGGGAGTTTCTCAAGTTGCTTCGTTGGTTGACTAAAAATTTAAGCAAGTGGCAAAGCAGCAGATAAGCTGTTCACATTTTTTTTATTTCGGCATTCAGTTTTGTGGTAAGCTTATCTAGGTACTTAATAATTTATGTATTGTAAACAATACCACACATATTATGGAGGGGTGATATTCTGTTCAAACAGTGTATCATTTAAAAAAAAATCTCTTAGCCTACTTCTCTTTTCTATCCTTTCGCTAGCTTTTCCTTTCACATGCGCAGTGAGCAATGTAGTTACAGTGTTCATTGTACATCTACCTTCATAATGTTCATATGTAGGTATGATATATGTACTTTGATGTAATCTGATTTGATTAATTTTATGACAATGTGCTGTAATTTATTACAATCTTTATTGATAACAATGAGAGTTAAAAGGTTTTGGCACATTTTTAGTATTACATTTTTTAATGAAATCCATCGCTCCATTACTAACTAACAGAACGGGAGGAAAGTCAGCCATCTAAAACCAACCGTAAAATCTTGGGACACTTCAAACAAATTTTGAATACATTATAACCTGAATACGTGAGGCACTTCTTCAGCTTACACTTGTCAGTCGTGAAGACGTTACTGTTTTTAGACGTTTGTAGTCGTACACAACACAACGACATCTGTAGTTTGCATACAATGTACAGCCTTTGTTCGTTATAGCTCCAGCGTCTCCGTCACAAATTCAAATTCGCTCATTTACTACAAGTTGGAAGTAAAAAGCATAAACTTAACTAGACACTATGCTTATCGTTTTTAAGCCAAGCTGTCATACATCATTATGAATTTATTGTGCAGGATACACATTTTTTGCTTCAACATTTCTCACTTTTCTCTGTTGCATCAATAAAAGCACCAGTATACTAGAAAACCTATTGTTTCACGTTCATTCTCTGTCAGCATCGTGATAATGATGTTGCTTCCAGCAATTTTACACGCTGTTTCTTCTTTGTTGCTGTGATCCAATAAGTTTTCCCTCCTTGTAACGTAACGAACGAATTGATGTCGTGTGTGTGCACATATTACACATTCATGATATTATATAATAGGTATGCATATATTCTATATATTCAGCTAATATATTAAAAATATCCATAATATATTATATCATGTACCTGGTAAGTTGGAATTAGTCTGATTCATAGCTATACGTTTATCTTACTCGCCTGGAAACAGAAAAATCCTAGCAAACAAAGGAGTAGTGCATGCAAATGTGAAGAAAGGGTTTCTGGCTTAGACGTCCAATTGTTCAGTCTACATGGATAAATAAGTGAAGTACCATGAATAGGTGGTACTTACATAATACTTTTTATGGAATCCCTTCTAAGCATGATGAAAAAGAATTAATGCATCATGCTCATTTGTATATTATTGTTGTATATACGACGCTCCTTCATGAGGAGACCATCATTATCGAAGAGAATAGGGAAATAGTACAGCTCAAACACAGTCGTCAAAGCTACATACATCGCATATCAAACATACAACTTCTCGCGCTTTGCATGGCAGGTAGTTTTTGATAGACAGTCATTCGCATCTACTTTGGTACCGTGTAAGTGCAAGTAGTAATTCAATCAAAATTGAGAAAATGATTCAATTGAGTCTTTTTTTCTCGATGATAATATCTGTATGTATGAGTTATGTCCAGCGCCTTTACAGATTAAATGGAAAGACAAAATATTGAGCATTTATTGTATTCGGACATTGTTAACATGCACAAAACTTAAAGCTCATGGTCAGTAGTGTGAATAATAGTTTGCGAGCTAAAGGAAATTTCGAATTTCAATCGCAACATATACTTGCATGTTTCTATGACTAGCAGCAATAGTTTTCTTGCATTCTTATTTACAATAATACGTTGTGAGCATTGAGTATCTTTTTACTGACACCACTCATCGGTGACAAATATAACAATTAATACCTATTTAAAACCACGAATTGATTTTATTGAATTTTCTGTGCTATATATTACAGCTTATAAGAATTATAGGTGAATATTATGTACTTTTTATTTCAAAAATGCTTAGACACCTCTCTTCCTTTAATGATTAGCTTAGCATGTTATTAATAATTCGATTAGTCAAACGCTATGATTAAATATTAAAATGAGAGTTATTACGTCCAATGCTTTACAAAGATTCTTAAGCAATATCACATCATGTTTTTTTTTGTTTTCTGTGGCTCATATTCTATGGATCTTGCCCGCATGGCATGGTAACTGGTTACGTTTTCCAACCTAATCCGCCTATTTCCCGTCCGTCACCATGTAGAGCTTCCCTTCTTGTTATTATTATTGCTGTTGGGCTTTTTAGCAGCTTAGTTAGTTAGAAGCAAGCAGCCCAATGTCTGTCAAAGATGTACCTCTTAAACAAAAATAGAAGACATACATATTATCATCACACATTTCATAAAAGCACATGCATCAGCACAACACACAGGAAAGCAGGCATCCAGCAAAAAGGAAAACAGAACTGGCCCTTTTCACTCAGACTGATGTCAGTTTGTAAAAAAAAAAGCTATAAATGGTTTGGATTTGAACATTCTCACTTTATGTCTACCATTCTAGTAAATAGCAAGAGAGTTTTTGATCAGATACATCATGAACACACGTACTCGCATCCCATATAATATTATACAAACACTTTTATTATTACTCGGCAGTTCACCACCACCGCCAGAGTAGCAACCCAAGCAGAAAAGGGAAGCAAGGTATTTCTTGCCCATTTCTATTATGAATGTGCTGTACACAAAGATATCTGATCTTTGTGTTTACGTGTCTCGTCAGTTTTACTACACCAGTGAATGCATGTAATATTGTAACATCCATGCGGCTTGCATTTCACTCTCCCTTTTAAGGGTCTGCATCTGATCTTCTTGTGAGCCACATTGTATGTGTGTGTGTGTGCATACACTCGGCTGCAGCACGTTATCTTTTTTTTTTTTTGGATGTATGTGTATTATCGGTTGGTAGCAAATGGCATCTGCAACTCAACTCTCACCCTCTCTTTCGCTCTTCAATAATAATGGCATACTATTTCTCATAAAAAAGGAGAGAGGAGTAGGCAGAAACAAAGTTTCCACATGATTACATACAAAGCCATATTAGAGTTGTTATATTTATTATATTTATCCCTGTCGTTATGTTTATATTGTCCAAAACCTTCAAAAACTGATCGTGGAACAGGGATCTGGTAAGCTATAACTGGAAGGCAATTTTTATAATGGGAGAATGTGAGACTTGGTGTGCAGTTTCCATTACTTTTTTCACTCTGGAACAACAGGACCGTGAGGCAGCTCGATAATAGACATTAAACATTCAAAATAAAACTATGCATAATATTTCAAATCACAGATGGTTTGTGTTATTTACTTTGAATTTTCTAGGAAAATCTTTACATTTTATACAATGTACTATTCTATAGAGATAGAGAGATGCAATGTCTTCTTGACTCGTGTGCGTGCATATTATGGTGAGATTCATTCCACCTGTAGGTTTCAATAGTCTCAATTATAAATGCAATGCGTTTTATTAATAACCAGGTAATAATAATAGGAGGACTTACATAGAACACGATCAAAGTAGACGCGTTGATCAAGAAAACTTTCAGTGGCTGCACCTATGAGTCCAAACCAAAGTGTTGCAGATTATATATTATCGTGCAGTATTCATGTTATTAGTAACAACATAACTACATAGTATATTGCTACTCAACCATATAGCGAACACTTCCCCTCCAAGGCTAGTGAAAACACACGTCACCTATTAAATTTTCCCCATTTCCCGTCCTGTTTCCCGATCCAGGAACCAACAGACGCATAATAATAATAACGACTCATTTCTTCCAGTATTCTTTGTAAAAACAAACAGAGACTCGATAATAGATACGCAACATGAACTATGTCCGTTAACGATGATTTCTATATTTTACGCAAGTCACGTCTCATACTTTTGTGGGAGAGAGCAGGAAGCACCTATATCGCCTACATATATTTTGAACAAGTGAAGAACATTTATCAATCCTGAGAATCGTTTCATAAATGACAGTACGTCTCCACGTGGTCAACTAACATTAGAATAAGCGATACACATAAGGCAAATTCGCAGTTTACGAAGTTGACTCTTATTGACAGGAAATATGGAAAAACATAATAATATTATGTACAGTAATTATGTCGATAAACTTGACCCTTAGATATTCCTGGGCATGTCATTTCATATTAATATTATGTCTTTTCAAAGGTAAGGCTTAGGTTTGGATTGCTTTCCATCCTTAATTATTTTTTCAGTGCCTTACCGTATTCTATATTACATCACGTCACATTCTACAAATCAAAATCTTTCTTCTCATTATTCTGCTTCCCCACTAAGTACATTTCTGTTAACAGGAAGCAATAACAGAGTAGTAGCGAAAACATAGAAGTAATATAATCTACCTCTTAGTTCCTCATCCACGTTTTTTCTGCACGAAAACCTCGTGATGGATGTAATAAAAATAAAAATGTTCAGGTTTTTTCTCTTTTCCTTTAGAGTGCTTTAGTTTCATTCTGAATAGCACGTAACCCTAGTAATAAGTCCTCTTTGGTTCCCTATTGAGATGAGGGCATCCTTCTTCTGTAAGCACGCATTTTTAAGCATGCATCAAAAAGGCGCACGTTTTGTCTACTGCTTTTGTGATATTTATTATGTGTGCCTGCTGGAGAGCTACATGCGTTGGCATCGAGGCATTCATGGATGAAAGGGGACGATGAATAAATGTGTTTTTGTGCATCGCAGGGAAGTAGGAAAGTATACGTGCATGTTTAATGTAAGTATCTCTATTATCCAAATTCCAAATAAAATCCCTACCAGGTCGTAAAATTCATCTGCATGGCGCCCAAACACCAGGAAGGATAATGCTTGATTCCTAATGGTGCAAGGGTAATAATAATCATGATTTCAATAGGCTATAATTTCTTTGATAACTATTGCCCAAAGTTATATCACTCGTTTTAATAGTGCAAGTTATACAGCATCAGCACTATCTACCATTGCAAGAAAATGTCATTTTACGCGTTGGAAATGTACTAACTAAAACGTAAGAATCAATAAGAGTTACGTGATGATGACGGCTAAATCCGTAATCGTACTCAGTTTTAAGACCGATAGTAATTGTTAACAATGCCTCTTCTGATGCTTCAAGTTATAAACTAAGATTGACATGCTTCAATACAGCTTACATATTATATGCTGAAATGGATAAATGTTTAACATAGTCAAAATCTTGTGTATGTAAACTTGTAATTGTAACACTAGTGTCAGCCATTTTACAATTAAAACCTGAAATATGAAGCCCTATAATGGGATCGGAATGGATGATATGGTATAAGTACTTATGTAATAGACTTTCACTTTAAACAACAATCGATGGGAAGAAATATAGCTTTCCTAAAAACATCTATTAAATAGCAAATGGTAAATTGAGAATTTTGAACGAGATAGGTTTAAAAAATCATTTAGCAAGATTCATACCAGGCCTAGTAGCATATAATATCATATTTTACGTCACGCACATACACATAAATGTAGTTACACCAGGGAAAATGCATATTATAGTTACTATTTCTATGTCACGTTTTTTTCCATTTCAGGAATTCAGACAATATACTTGGAATGATTTTCTTTATCTATACCGTCAAGTTATTACCGTCGTGTTTCCATAATACATGTATTTATTATGGATTAGAGTAATTTGTTGAGAAACGATTTTCAAGAAAGTATATTGTATTTTGTAATTTATGAGAATACTTGAGATTTCGGTTAGATTTTACAGTACGAGTTCCTACATATGAAAGCATTACGACATGCTCTTCTGAATGTACACACAGAAAAGCTTCGCATCAATACTAATCCAGATTTCTATGGATCGACTCCAATAAAACTTGAAAATAGGGTTCGTGGCTGGAAGCAGAGTGCATCATGATCATGTGGGAGCGCAGCATTGAAACTTCACGTTCAACTTTAACACCCCATTGATTGAAGAAAAATCAAAACTCACTGGATACCCTCCTGTCGCCAGACGCATTGGAATTCCAAAAAGTCAATGCTAAACATTTTAAAACTACTACTTCATGGTTGTCGATTTAAAGAAATGCTATTTGCTTGTTGCTTATGATGTATGCATACAGTATGGTAACGATGAAGCATGAGTTAAGTTAAAACAAACCTTAACAAGTAGCCTATAACTTTTGAGTAAATGTGCAAAATTCATTAAGCGTTGCAAAAGTGTACTACACTCGCGTCTAATCTGAAATAAATTGTTTATTAGATCTTATTTCCAATGTAAACGGAAGTACGACTCTATTGCTCAAAGGAATCATATACTGGCAACAAACGTTCATCAATTTAGTTAAGTAAACGGCAAGCACTTTCAACGAAACAAAGGCAGGAAGCAGTATTGCAGGAAAGGATAAATATGATCCTTTCTCGTTGGTTCATTTCAACGCGTTCTCCAAGAACATAGGAAAGTCTACGTCGTGCATGAAAAAAGCAACAAGCAATAACATTTCGTGGAACCCGACGGTGATATTGCATGATTATTATTATGCTTTTGAGTTCGTTTTCTCACTAAAAAACTAGGCATATATATCGGCTATTTTATTTATTTTTGACACGGTCATCGCACAGGTACTTTTCTACTACATACTATGATAAGAAGGAACACGGGATATAACACACATATTACGTGATGATGATGCCGTGAGGGATAAAAGGGAAGGGATTCTCTGGGATGAAAGGATGTATTGAAGAATACTCCAGGAACGTAAATAAGTCACATGTAAACTCTCCTGCCTGATCCTAAACCCCAAAGAAAGAAGGTAAAAAGAATTTCACATTAAGAATAAGTTGATAGGATACTTCTTTGTTTCTGAGGGCATTTTGGATGCTGGATATCTCCAAAATTTAGGTAGGGAAGCAGATACCAACAGCCAGCCGGCTAGGTCTATGTCGTGCACAAATGTTATTTCCATTATTCCATTCTCATCCGATACTCAAGCTAATCTTAATACGTTCATGTTACTGCCTGCCCACAGCACATGATGATAAAGAGAAAACGCAATATGGAATGCCATGCACTAGTCAGGGATTTGCTTCGCTTGCATTTAGAAGGCTTCTTTGATTCCATTGTATGCCTGCCTACATTCTTCAGGCTGAAAGGGTCATAATTCTTCTTGTCTTCTTTATATTTCAGAGGTGTCCCTTAGACGCATTTGGTTTCTTGATGACGGTACTTCAATAAAACATTAGAATGTTGGAGAACAGCTAGTAGTGGTGGTTAAGATGAGCATAAAAAAGATCCAATGCACCTGTTATATTGCACTTCCTTCGAAGGAGCGATTGTTTCGTCGGGATTACCACCGTCTCATGGTGATCATCAACTTGTGGTAAACATTGTTAACTGACTCATAACAATCCAGAGAGGACTGGCTGTTTTCCTTGAGCATTGTTGAATGCAGAGTTCCCCTTCTCTGCTCCTTCAAAGGTTTCCATCTCACACATCACATCACTCGGAAGAATAACAATAATAAATTCTTTCCTTAGATGGTCATATGGATCAAGGAGGATGGACCCGACCCAACAGAAAGGATAAATGAAGATGACTGAATAATGCGTTACGTAAGAAAACGCTTGAGTTACACATTGTGTTTTAGTGCGTACCAACGAAACTAAAGGTATTTTTCTCTTTTTGTTTTCCTCTCTGTACTTTGTGTGCTGGAAAGTCAAAATTCAACAAGTCCACGATTCAATTCAAGGGAATCGACGTTGCAACAATATATTTAAGAATGAAGCAAACATTTATGTCTACTAAGGTTTCCATACTACTTAAATTAAGAAAGGAATGCACAAACCTCAATCCAACTGATTCTCAATAATAATGCTTGTAAACAAATTCAATTAGAGTAAACCCGGTTCATATTATATTTGCAAGGAATGAGCATGGTTTGAACATATGCAATTAATTTTACAGATATGTATGTATGTACCTTATGGCATTTTGCAATGACATCAGATAAGTTACCATATCGTTTATTCAGGTTTATAGGTGGAAGATAAAATGCTACATAAAGTTTAAGACATTGCAAAATATGTTCAACATAAATCATTTCATGAAAATCACATGTACTTAAAATGTTTCCAGCACGCTTCACTGACCGGTCATCCGAGAGGATTCCGAGAATCTGCGGAAGGTTCAACGATGGATTCCGAAACTGATGCGTTATGCTAAATGCTTCTTAAGAGATGATAAATACAAAATCCTTAAAGAGCTACATAAAGATCTTATTATGTGTATTGAATGCCAGCAAAATATTTGTGGCACAAAAGGTTTTAATTGTTCTTATTATGTTGTCACAGCATTTAAATGTTGCTGTGATTCGCATCAACACGTTTCTAAAAACGGCTTTAACTAAATGTTATGTGTCAACGGCATTGGCCTAACCTGACCTCATGACGGCTCGGGATTTTCACAATATGTTTTTAGACCTTTATCGCATTTTCATTATAAGTTTATCTCACGATCGTTAGTCATTAGTAATTTTCTTTTTTTACAATTTTGGTCTCAGAAACTTTAAATCTTTGAAGTTTTCTGTTCATTAACGTGCTAGGAACGACACTATGTTCATCTTTCAGGAGTTACCTAAAATTTAATACCTTTTCTAAATCTGAAATAATGTTGATGTTTTTGATTCCGAGTGTACAAATGACCAGCGAAACACTTTCTACTAATGAAAAATGCAATTTATGTAGCTACGGATTAAACACTTTTTCAATGCCCATAGTTTTAGACTATTATAATGCTTAAAATATACTTAAGCGAAACGGTTACTACATACAGACATCATTTTTTCACTTTTAAGTTTTATTGCTTCTATATAAATATTCCATGCGTCAAATGAGTGTGTGTGATTTCTGTATAATACAAAAATCATTTCTTACCTTTAGCTCGAACTTTGCTTTCTCTTTCGATTATGCAGCCAGTGACGAAATAAAAATGTCTGACTCTGGTTTATGCTTAATGCTATATTTGTCATCTGGCGCTGGTTTCTCAAAAGTAAACCTTTGGATATGAGAAAAGAATGTTTGAATATATTTTAGTTTTTATGTTGAACGATTAGTTATGATATTAGTCACCTAACATCTTATCAATTCAACTTGCCTTGACAATATATACTGCTTTTATTGAAAAAAGGATAGTAATTTATCAGTATGCACCATATTTCTTGTGTTTTCATCTTATTTCATTCTTCATCTTCCATGAAAGACATTATATCGTTTAACGAAAAATTTGTCCTTCTATTTTTTTGTGATGGAGGTTTTAATCTCCAAATGACCTCAACCTATGTTTTGTAGTCAAAGATATTTATACGGTATGTATATTATATTATAGGTTGTAGCCCTTCAGCTATTGTATAAAATAAAATGTTACGACAACACTTAATTCTTAACCCTTATTGACTCCGAACTGTAAGACAATTCATCACACATAGAATAACCTTTAAAATGTAAGTGATTACTAACGGAATCTATTTGTTTAAAATTATGACA
>JAQIXW010000288.1:0-35897 GCA_034700685.1 Willowsia buskii
GGGAAAAAGCTTCGGGGGGAAAAGGCCTAGAGGGGAAATGGGCCTTAGGGGGGAAAAGGTTTCGGGGGGAAAGGGCCTAGATCCATCTACATTCCACACCCTTCATGTCATATACATAAATATATAATGCACGTAAACACTCTCGCATCAATATTGGGAATTTAAAGTGAGTATTTTTATGGCGAGCTACAAAGTAAAAACTTGCAAAAATTCCACTATTTCATCCGAATAACTAAAGATAATCTAATTATTTTTGGATTAACGCATGAATGCATAAACAAAATGACGGAAAATGTTGTGATCTAGCAAACACAGCATCATAATTTAGAAATCCAATAATCCTTTAAACATTTTTTAGAACCGAAAGTCACCGCTTTTTTTGCTAAAAATAGATTGAATATAATTCTGATTTAAAGCTTAATTTGGTTCTTATTTCTACTTTTCATGTTATAGCTGCGTGTGATGGAGCAGCAGCTGTCGGAAGCCACAGCCAATGCAGCATCCTGGGCCATGGGAGAAGATCCTGAAAAGGTTTGCTCTTTGCAGCACGCTGTCAGAGAGAAGGATCGTGTCATTTCCAGACTAGAATCTCAAGTAGAAGAACAGGTAATTTTCTTTGTAATCTTTAATTTATTTTGTGTAAGCTTTTAAGCTGTTCTCTGTATTATGTCTTCATTGCGTGCATTATTACAACGAGCTCCAAACGACACGTATATTCAACCAAAGACGACAATGATAGTCCCATTTTTGCATTCCTTTCTTTTCCTATTCACAAAGTCATGAAATTCTGCATAGCTCCTGACTCCAAATAAAGTACCTATCCTAGTTTAGTATCGAACCTGCTTCTCACATCTCTGGAGTAAAGCCATTTTCAGAGACAGGCTCTTTTAATTTTGTTCTCGTGATGGTAGAAAAAGTAAGATGGGAGCGGGGAAATGACTTGAGGAACTGACAACTGAGCGATGTGATTAATAAAAAAAGAGTCATCCATAAAATACTAATTTGGAGAAGAAAAAGTGTGTGATAAAGATTACAACGTGTCACTCCACAAGTATTAATTAGTCAAACCAAATAACATGCTATGTGAACGACTTCTCCTTCCAACTCAGCTTTTGTTCCAGGAGGAGGATTGGTAACCGTAACACGTGCGGAATGAATATACAATAGCGTACATAAGGAAAGGTTATAATGGAATCCTTTTTAAACAATAATACTACTGGTGTAAATAAATTTTGCATTAGCTAACGATTGCATGTATAAACCTAGAGTATACCTATTAGACTCCTACATTTGCAAATGATGTATGTAGATGTATAGCTGTATAATATACATTCCTATATTGAAGAAAGTCGCTGTACTGGAAAAGGAATAATGAAGTTTGCTATTCCTCCGCTTCATTAAGTTTTCTAGAGAAGTCATGCATGAAGACTGTTCGGGAGAGGTCTATTATTGTTTAGCTAACATGAAAAAATACAAACTTACCGTGGAATTTCTCGTGCTTTAATGTATGTGTGGATTGAACGTATGTACTGTTTGTATCATGAAAATAGTTTTTATGCGTATTTTATACTTTCAGTTAGCGTATAGCACATGTATTCATTTGGTAAGAATACGAGTAGATTAAAAACTGGTACATTCATTTTTTTCCCGCTGCGTCTCACTCAACAAGACTTGGAGCTCCAGTTGTTAATGTTGTATGGTATTACACTGGTTGCTTACTTCTAGAAGACGGAAGGAAGAAAAGTTGAATCATATTTCAATGTCTAATTTCAGCTTAGAAGCACACACATACACAAAGCAGGAGCTTTATCAACCGAGTAATAATATCAGACTGGTAAAGTTATCAGTATTGCTCCTGTTAGCTTTCATAGAGGTTAATAGCTAAACATATAAAATAACAAGATTTTTAACCTCCACGCTCCTTTGTCTCTCTCTCACCCGCCTTTGAATACCATTTTTCTTAAGCATGTTTTCATATAACGTATACCCATTTACATTGTTAGTCTTTTTAATTTTTCGTCTATTTTTCGTAATGTTATAAGTAATAATAAGCGACGAAAAAAGCGAAAGAAAAATGTCTGTGCATTATGTACATGGAAGTCCATGAACAAGTTGAAAGGAAAAACTTCACTTTTCGTTTTTCTTGCAACTTCTTCGCATGTCTTGTTAGTTTTTTCGATGGTAATATGAACTATATTGTTGCTTGCTTGATAGGAGGTTTTTATTACTAAAAACCAGCTCTCCATGAATGTTCCGTGGTGGTGGTCGTGCGTCTTCTTGTGTAAAGTTCCTGGTGTGATGAATGAGCGTCAATAGAACAGGAAGTTAGTCATTTACCACTTTGGTGAACAAAAGAATAGACTGTTATTGATGTAGTAGGACCTTTAATATATATGTACTGTTGGTGTGTATTACACACTTTCCCCTTTATAACGCAAATGAATATTATACACCTTTTTCTTCCGCTTTCCATCTGTTATTGAATCCACTAGAACATAAGCAGTAGAATGGATACAACATAGCTACTAAAGACATGACATTTTCCCTATTAGATTAAAATGTGTTTTTTACTTGCCTCAGTGTTGTAGTAACTGCAAAAAGGATTTTTATGGCGTACGATATGCTGCTGTTAGGTAATATAATGACTCGTGCTTTTGCTAGTTACAAGTTACAATAATACAGCCAGTAGCTAATTTACCGTTAGTGCTTTAATGCACACCGCCATTAAAGTTGCATAACCATCATCCATTATGGTTTAATTTATTGGAGGCTCGTTGCATAAAAGCGGCCAATGTTTGTAAATACGAAAGAGTGCAGGCATATTGCATACCTAGTAAGGGTTTATGAAAGTGTATTTTTATGTCTCATCTATAAACATTCATTTTTTAAATGTGAAGTTTTGTTAGTAATATTTATTTAAAAATTAACTATCCATTATTTGTTGTACGCATATTTACTATGAACGACGATTCTATAATAGTTAAAAACAGACGGCAAAAAAATGGCAAAAAGTAACAGGCACCACCGAGATTCGAACTCGGGACCTTCTGTTTACTAGACAGACGCTATAACCAACTAAGCCATGGCGCCCCTGTTGAAAATCTGAGGTTGGATTTTTGGTCTTGGATTGTGGCACACAAGCAGTAACAGTGTGGCTTTAGCTGCTTCTGTTGTCGTGTTGTTGGCTGGCTGGCACGCACAGGTTGGATTTTTCTTTCGGCTGCTGCTTCGCATTCGCATTACCTATCATGTTTTGTGCTACATGCAATGCAAACGGTTACATACATACCTACACTTACATAAACGTGAATTTTGAATTCATATTGTGTCGCATAGTCGCATTTTGCCTAGATATGTCTTCATGTTTTAGTATGTATTTTATCTTTATCATACTTGATCCATAATGTATGTGCTACACTATCGTTTTTTACTTATCTAATTGTGTAGATTTCCATTCCATCAATCATTGTAAGATTTTTTCACGAATAAATTATTCCAAAGCAACTCCAACTCCACACGATATAGGCCGATGCAACCTGCAAATATTTATTTTAGAGTATGATTTGATGATTTGTCAAGTAAATTGCAGTTGGTGGTTGGCACGTTGGCAGCTAGATAGAATCGGTGGATTTGAATGTAAAAACATGCAACTAGAATTCCCTCTTGGTATTTATGTGCATCCAATCCACACATATGAAGCTCAAGAAATATTTTACTAAACTTGTCATAAACTTATGTATCCTACAAAATCTGACCTTATCATTTATTGACGTAAAGTCATTTTTATTCCAGATTGAAGCACAAAAATAATACTAGAATTAGATCACCAGAGTTGTACCATGCGGATGTAAACAGTTATTGTCCTTGTGAGCAATTATGCATTGCAGTTTCGGTCTAGTTTTTTTTACTTTCAATTTTTGTGAGTTTGATTGACTAACTCCAGTTACTGCAACCTGAAAGTACACAGAAGTTTCTTACAGCCTCTAAGTAATACATAATATTCATTCACACCATACTTACTACTTACAGATTAGAGTACATTCTCGTACGCATTTTTTCTGAAACGCTGTTATTCATAAAAACATTCGTTGTTTAGTTTCGTTTGTAATAAGAAACGCATGACCATCATACTATTTCTATGTTAGTTTCCCGTTGAGCAAATATCGTTGAAATAAAACAAGATACTTCAGTTCCCTTTTATTCATCCGTAGTAGTATACATTTTTTATTCCACACTAACTAGTCCATTTCGTTGCGACTTTGTAGGTACATATATTTATTACATCCATATCAAACCAATGACTATCACGTTGATATCCTGTGCTGCTATTTTCCCTGCAATATTATGGCCATTTTCTCAATCTATTTTGAAAATGGGAATGGATGAAGATAGCTTCAAGTAAGAAAAAAGAAAATGTATTCCCCCATGGATTTCTTTTCTTGTTCGCTCTAACCACTTGACTCTTCTTCTTTTCAAGTGTGTCTTTTACAGTCTACAGCAATTCGCAAGAAACTGTTCAAGAGCATTCGCGTATGTACGCCAGAGAGAACAATGTCCAATTTCGTCTATAGTAGTCATATGTATGCTTCAAGCATGACACTAGAGAAAATGGGGTACTATGATAGGACATTGTTGAAATGAGACAAAGGTAATTTAATGGCAAAACCTTCGTACATTATGAGATAGAATTCATATGGCTCTGTTGAATTATTTTTCTTTCCAGAAAAAATCATCACAATCTTTTTATTCTTCCATGCTCAAAAGTATCCACCCATACTTTACAGGAGGACGCGCATAGATAGTCCCATTTTTATTAGGCACAATTTCAACTTTGTACTTACGACGTGACCATTTTAAGCTGTTGAATTGCCCATCTAAAGAAATCTGTTTTCCTGCCTTGTACGCAATAGAGTGTAGGGAAGAACATATGAATGGGTTTTTGCTATTTCTCTCGCGAATTCTTCAAGTCATTAAAGATGCACGAGTAACAAAAAATATAGGCTTTGTCAGGATGACATAAAATGTAGTGCCAAAATCAGTTTCAACCTAAGGAAAGTCCTTCAAATTCAAAAAACTACAACAATAAAGGTTGACTCCGTTAGTTTTTGTGCTTGTCGTCAGCCAAGAGACATACCAATATCATACCGTCAAAGGATTCTTATTATTGGCATATGTTAAGCCTATAAAGCCCATGTAACAGCTTCTATATAATACTGTCGGAGAATTGTGAATTTGAATCTTTCTTTTAAGCCTTCAGAAAACTTCATGAGATTTAGGCTACCCGTAATTGCATTTTGCTCTTTTGTATCTTCCTTTTTACGGACGATGCTGCTCGTAATGGTCTCGTAGTTTTTCCAACATTGAAGCTGTATAAGAACGTTTAGAAAGGCATTTCTGCTCAAGGTCGAAAACATAATCTCGCAAAGAGATCGTATTGTTACCCGAAAGAATATGTATTGATCCCTGAATCCCTGGAACATTTTTTTATATTTTAAACCGTAATTATGTGGTTTAGCTAGCAGAACATCACTTTACGGGCTTAGCGTTTGACTTCATTCGTTATTCGTTACTTATTTGATGAAACTGAAAGAAAACGAAAAGAATGTATCTAAAGCCGTAGGCGGTAGAACGCTTCTGATATAGGCATTATTAATATTTCTGCTATTTTTAATTAGATCTTGATAATACTGTAACATTGAGTTTATTCCTAAATTTGAAAATTTCAATAACTAAAGTTTAAACTATTGGTGGTAAATTGAAAGCTTTCAAAGCTCTGCGTGCAATATACGAGGCACTCATAAATTGATGCAAGCAACAAGCAAACACGTCTTAAATACAGTTTTCAGAGCTATGAACCATTTAAAATTTAAAATGCTCACCTCTTTGTACGATCTGAATTTTTCACTTGACTGTCTAAAATGGATAGGATGTGTTTTATTTCTGTTTTTAAGGTTTCCTGAATTCATATTTTTACCTTCAACGTCTTATTATAAGCGTAACATAATATACCGTATATAACAGAATGATCAATACAGCTTGCATATTTTTCGTTTTCCAAGATAATTTTCATACTTTTACTTGCATGACGTACCAAGTTACACATGAAAATGTACCGTCGTATCATATTGCTGCGTACGTCGAGAATTAGGACTCTAGAGGGCCATAAAGACTGCTCAGAGAAAGTAAATGGGTTCTTCAGACCCAAACTGTAACTTTCACCATTCTAGTCTAAAGTCTATATTATTTTCATGAAGGGCTCTTCTTATATAAGCTCAAACAATTACAGTAACTCTTTCGTTTACTACTTTAGAAGTGGATGATGTATTCGCGCACTTTACACACATTTTAGTTTGCACAAGTATGTAGTACATTCCTTCTAGTGAGAAGCGTCAAATGCATGTACAATTTTCATTTGTATATTTGCTTGTGAGTTCGGGTCCTACAACAGGCTTGACTTTTGTGGCTGTTCTATCTCAGAGAGTATGAAGTTTACAGAATTTCAAGGACAGTTTTTTAAAGAAAAAGTAACACCACGTCGTGAATTGTAACTGCCATTGCTTTTTGAACAGTAATTTTTGGAGCACAATGGAAGGAAAATGGTAAAGGCGCTACTTTGCTTGTACATGAATGAACATGACCTACAACCTACTGCGAATTTCACAGAGAAATTCTTCGTGTTGAGCAAAAACTTGCTGGGTTGTGTCACTACTGTTGTTATTATACTTGACTATGCCAAAGTACATAACTCAACTCCCTTAATAACAATGTGTTATTTGCCCTAAAACTCCCACAGGGAATCTTCTAATGTCTCTTTTCACTATCAAATGAAACTCGAGGAAATATAATCATCATCATAATAATAATACATAGTATCATCATCATCATCATGACATACGGTGAATCATTGCACAGTGGAACAGTCAGGTATACTGTAATATATTTGTGGTGAAAACGGTGACTTTAGCTATTAATAATATTATTTCCGTTGTGAAGCACGGAAAGCAACATGAAATACATAATCTGAAATACAATAGTATATGGTTATAGCTAATATAGTACACAGGAGATTTAAAAAGAAAAGTTTTTCCGTAGGTTCTCTTCGTGTATTTTATTTTAAAAGAAATAGTAAAAGTAATAAAAAAATTTCGAGGTCAAGAAGTTCAACTTCAAAACCGACTTACATTTATAAATATTCTTAAAATTGCAAATCATCCTTGCTATCTATTATCAATTCTGTAATGTTATAAAATGAGCTAGCAGTAAAAATAAAATCCGCGAGAAAATGAAGCAAAAGTTAAGTTAACTGATAAATACTATGTGTGATGGAATAAAGCTATTGTTTGGGTTCTTCCTTCGATTGCAATTCGAATAGCGAATTCCACATTAATACAAGTGTACAAATATTTTGTACTCTTTGCCTGACTATTATCGTAATATGCCAGCTTTTACTTACAACTAACATCATTGGTTTCGTCAACCTAGCTAAGTGAATTATACTTTGAATAGCTATATAACCAATATTGTAGCATTTCTATTTTAATAAGAGGATGAAACCTGGACATGTCCAGGAGACTTTTCAAAGGATTTTCCAGCTTATTTCCTTTGTTGTCTACTTTATATTACCCTTATCCCAGGCTTTATACTTAAGGTATGCTGAAAATATGTCAGGCCCGTACCCAATGTTAAGTTTACAGAGATTCCTTTTATAGTTTTGACTCTTGAGTCCCATTCATTGTTGAATTGTGGGCTCTTTTATTACTTTCTTAGATGACATTTAGTGCTTACAGTTCAGTACGTGTCACGTTTAAACTCAATAAAGGTTCACTTGCCTGTCAAGAGAAAAAAGAAATCGGGTGTAATTGGTGTCTGTGTTAGAGAGCGTTAGTGGTATGTAGCACTACATGCAGTTTTCTCAAGAATTTCAAAGATACACACTGGTACTAGAAGGATTGTGGTGAAAACCATGGTTTGTGTCTCTGTTCTTATAAATCTTGAGCTTATAAACATAAAAGACATAAAATACATTATCCCATCAGTGAAAAGCAGAAATGATATATGATTGTCTCTTAATTACGAGCGAGCGAATATGCAAAGGAGGACTGGCACAGCTTCTCTGCAATGTTCTTTCTTCTTTAATTATGCGCGAAAACTTAATACGATCTTTCTTGTTATTATTTCAGAGAATACTTCGCCTTCAGGAGTCGAGGCAGGTGGAAGAGAAAGCTGCGAAAATAAAAGAATGGGTTTCCAACAAGCTTCGTGATGTAAGTTTGCAAAGTTATACTTTTACCTCATCTAGATTTCAATTATTGCACAATTGTTTTTTGCGTTCTCCAGAATGCAGCATGCATATCATAGAAAAAATTCGCGAAGAGTATTTTGATTTTTAATGTTAACTTCATTTATGTTAATTCAATAGTTGGAAGAGCAAAATGAACATCTACGAGAGCAGAACCAGAAATGTGAGACACAATTGGAACTCCTCCGATCCCGACTTACCCAACTCTCGCAACTCAACACGCTGTCTTCGAAATCAAAAGACCGTCACTCTACTGAGGTAAGAAAAAACTTTAACTTTTATATTATCATAAGTTAAGTAGAAACGGTGGGCGTTTTGCAACAAGAGCTTATTTTTATGTTGTACATGTAGCTTAGCTTAGTGTACTCAATAAAATTGTTTCACAATCATAAAATGATATACAGGTTTTTGTTTAATATTTACCTTATGCCCAGTGAGCTAATACAAATATGTGTTACATTGTATCTTCTTGTCTTGCTTCGGAATGGTTCATTCATACTAAAGAACTTTACCTGGTTCCTTCTTAGTAATCATTTTGAAGAACTTTTTAATTAAAGAGACGCAGAGCAGCTTCTTTTAATAAGCTTCAATGCGTTTTTACATTTAAAAAAACTGCTCAATAATGAAATAATTTCTTGAGAAAGTACAACTTAATTTGAAACAAAAAGTGTGTCGAAATCTGGTTGGAATAATATAAGTAACTCTGGGGCAATATGAATAAAATTATTATTATGAGTTTATGAACAAGAGGTGCTTGAAGTAGCAATCAAGAGGAAAATGTAGACTATGTAAAGTTCTGCTCTATTTGTCCAAGAAAAAGATAATTTCTCTTTGTTTTTTTCAAGCCAGGATTTCGCATTAATGTTTTTTTTTGCTTGATTGATCTCCTGAGATTTTTATTGTACTTGCTAACACGTCAGCATCATGACAAGAATTCGTAAGACATATTCTACGAGTGAACTAATGTCTGAACTCTGAACTTCATGTCATATTCATGATCATACTGTTATTGACTTTTTGGGAAACTTTCTAGTGCATACATAATATTTGTTACAAGACTTGTCAAAGCTCATGAATGTTTCTGGGTATTCTTTAATTTAACAAAGGACTCCTCGCGTGGAAGTTATGAAGGAGACAGACCACCTAGCGACGAAAGTCCACCACCCGACTCAGGTGAAAACGGACAAAATGGTACAACTGGGGCAACGCAAGCTACAAGACCAATGTCAGCAACAGCAGCATGCCTGGCTGCCATCCGGCGACGTTCTGGTGCCTTTGATACGCCCGAGGAAAGGAAGCAACGAAGAAGAAGCAATATGTCTAGTGGGTCGACTTCAGGTTAGTTTTAAAAAAGGCAACCAAGCGCAGCGTGATAAAAATAAACAATTGATAGCAAAAAATGGTATTTAATTTTTTATATTTCTTAAAAATTAATAAAGGTACCACAAACTCGTTACGAGATCCTGAGCGGCGATCCAGAGACTCCAGAGGATCCCGTGTGGACTCTGGTTCAGTGGACATGGACACACCTCAAAGCTTAAGCCCACGAAGTCCGTTAGATTCGTTAGAAATTCACGACACGTCGATTCCATCAGGTGACAATGGAACTGTCCTGGTTCCAAATGGGTCGGTTCCAGTTGCCGCTGCCGCTACCACCACTTCCTCATCATCGCAACAAATTCAAAGTGTTACAGTCTCATCTTCAAGTCGCAATCCCACAACTTCAAGTTGTAGTAGCACAACGAGCACAGCTAGTATATTTAGTAGTAACGGCGTGGTTCATCCCACTTCAAGCGCAAATATTAATAATAACAATAATAACCATGTGATCATCAATAGTCCAGCAGCCCATCCTGTTCCTCCCCCAGTACCCGTTTTGGTACCTCAAACAATTACAATAAGCCAGTCTGCCTCGCCTGCTACGCCAGCCAGCGATGTTGTCATGATTGGGGGTTCAGAGTCCACCCAGTCCCTTACCAGTGATAGAAGAGTGCCAATTGTTCCGCCTAGGAGATGTCGAACGAGGTCTCCAACGCCTAATACTAGTCATGGTGAGTTAACGCATTACAACTATCCAAGTACTTATATATCATTTTATTCCGATTGCTGCATTTAAAAACAACGTAACGTGGCTCCACATTCCAAATTAAACTGTTAGAGACTATACGTATTGATTTAAAGCTTGACATGTATGTATGCTGCCAAATAGCATTTTAATGTATGCTTATGATCATAAGTTTAAAAGGATCATATGAAAAGGAGGCACCAAACAAGTCAGTCTATCTACATGATACGTATATCATAACTGTTGCAAAGTTGCAATTGCTCACATTGCTCATTGCTCTCAAAAGATTGTTGGCTGCGAAGTGGAAAATGTTTTTGCCTACACATCTAGTTTTTGCCTTCAGAAACTAGATGTATAGTAGGTAATCTGTTTATCCAGTAATCATAATCTGAACTTTAAATTCTGAAGTTCAAGTTTGCATAATAATGTCTAATAACTTCAGAGGTTTCTTGGAATGTTGCATGTGCTCATCCGTGTAAATCCAAGACAAAATAAAATGTGAAAACATATGTGTGTAAATATGTATATCTACCCATTCTGCGTGTCTGTCAGGTTTTTGCATAATATTTTGACGATTTCACAATCCAAGTATTTTTGATTGCAAATCAGTTTTGAATCTTCCAGAAAGAATTCAATGAGCACGCGCATTACATACTTACTATCCACATTCTTAATCGACAAAAACAAACTAGCATGTTGGAACAAAATTTGTACATAGGTAGAATAAATTTTGTAACATTTTACTATTGACAATTAACATCTTTATCCAAATCAACTTTCGTTCAACTATTCTATCATGTATAATATGCTAATGCGACGAAAGCGTGAAGTATATCCCAACTAATCCATCAATCTAGGTAAACCTGGTTAAAATCTTACAGAAATTCGACTTGCATTTTATTATAGATAGGTTGAAGAGCTTACTCCAATGCTAATACTGATTGATTATTAAGATAGGTTGATAAATGATACGCAGTTTTCCTACATATTAATGGGTTGTTTTTCTATCAACGGTTTTTGTAGGTTCACAAAATAGGCTCGTTGTTGTGTTTTGTACATCAAGCCAACGGAAGGTTGTTTTGTTGGATTATCCAGCTTGGATGCAACATGACTACTATTAAGTGTTCACCTATCGTGATTTGAACTGCAACTGTTGTCTTCTCATATCAAAACCCTCAGTGAACCACCTAAAGAATCCAAATCACATAAAAAACAATTTTGAAGGATATTATTCATGTTTTATGCTTACGTTATAGCACTCAATTTTATGTGCTTCCACGGATCGTCGCATCACATCAGACATTCAATTTTGTCAACAAGAGCTGATTGTTGCACACACGTTCACTTGTGATGCGTGAAGAACTAGTTTCATTTTATGAGGAGCATAAAACTAAATTACTTTGGTGAATTCTCTCTTGTCCCAAGCAATACGGCCAGCATTTCATTGCACTTAATAAACCTTTACAACGCTACAAACACACTATACAAAATATTGATTACGCCAAATCCAGTGTTAGTAATCTCCATTTCCAACCTCAATTCACCTCTTCTTGAGAAACTTATTTGCTTTACCCGCATTCTCTTCATTTTCTAGTGCAAAAGGGTGTTGTGCTGTGTTAGAAAAAGGACCATTTTCTGGAAAACATACATATTGCTTCCTTCATTGTCCCATTTTCTAAAAACTAACCTCACTTGTTTCAACAATTAAAATTGTCGGTACGCTTGTGTGTGGATATGTGGGTGCAGTCCTAACAAAATCGGAAATGTGTGGCAAGTTTGGGTGTTAATTTATATTTAAGCAAATGACTGAACTTGTTTTTGAATCAAATGTAATAATAACACCAGTGCCAAAACTAACATCTGTTACAAATTAAAGCATTCAGTAATTCCAACCCGGTCCGGGTTCAAGATAAGGGACTTCCTGTTGTGCTACTTTATTTTTGCATAATTAAAACTGTTTGAATTAAAAACAAAAAACAAGGTAATTACGATGACCATACAAAGAGCTTGTGAAAGCTACAAACGAATTTTCTCTGAAAAGATTGACTAAATTGGATTGCACACACCCTCCATGAGTGACAATGAAGGGTATGAAAAGTCATTTGTTAGCTAGGACTCTAAATAAATGGAAACTACACAATCACAAAGCTCACAGGAGACGAAGCGATGTAGTTACCCGAATTTCGTGTAATCCCATTCAAGTTATTAGACTCTCTCTGTACTTCCACCTACATACTTTTGTACTTCTCTTTTACGTATTATATTTATGCATGAAGCATGACTTCAAGGGAAAATCCAGTTACTTGCCTCGTGTCGAGTTCCACTGGTTATTATTATGAAAGTCATCGTGTGTATCTCACTGGAAAATATTTTCAAGAAGCAGATAAAATGGGTAAGCTCACTCATGCTCATCATTCCACACATAAAGTTATTCATTTCCAGTTTTGTTTTTCAAGAAAAAATGCAATGAAAACGAAGCGAGTACACATAGTACACAATATCTAATGCCATGTGTGAAAAACAAGTTGATAAAAATACGGAAATCGCGATGCCCTTAATCACGTTCCATGTTTATGTTCTAGTAATGTGTTTTTTCTTTAGCGTTTTATTTTTTTGAAATGGGTTTTCATTACAATTTCTATCAAAATGATTTTAGACTCAACAACATGCATAATATGAAATAACATATTTTTCTGTTTTTTGGTTTTGCTATTTTTACCACTTTAGTTAACGCTGTTATATAAAAACCCTCATACCGATTGGTTTGATAATGATGGTTATGCATATCTAGCCGATTATTGTGATATCACGCTAGAATATACAAAATCGAAGAGAACATGGCTAGCTAAACATATACTTATACATACAATAGGTAAAGCAAACTTATAATGGCATTTTTTCGCGATATTTCAATAGGATAAACTTTTCTTTACACT
Source organism: Willowsia buskii (assembly GCA_034700685.1). Classification (NCBI taxonomy): domain Eukaryota; kingdom Metazoa; phylum Arthropoda; class Collembola; order Entomobryomorpha; family Entomobryidae; genus Willowsia; species Willowsia buskii. The sequence continues at coordinate 13,301 of JAQIXW010000288.1, forward strand.
TATAGAGATAATTATACTAACTTCCAGTATAGTTACATGTTATACAGTATGAACGAATTTTTTATGTGCATCAGTGCACCAGCTCGAGAAAATCGTTGTCTAATAATAATGATAAGGTGAAAGTTTACTAGTACACATAGATGATGACGCCTTATTACTCCTCGGCTATATAAAAAGAGCAAAACATCAAAAACATTTCGGCGAAATAGAGCAAGCCCGAAAAAAGTTGATCCACGGATTCCCAAAGGGGTTACTGAGAAAATCGGTTTGTTCGGTAACACTCTTTTTGGTTTAATCTGTCACCAGCTTCTTCTGCTACTACAACTATCACTACTCCTCTAGTGCTGAGGATCATAGCGAAAAAGATTGTGATCTATATTGAAAATGGCAAAGTTTACCGTGATACTAAAGAACTGTGATGTTACTGCAGCTGGAAAAAAACCGAATCACATCATCGCACTCTACATCATCTTCATATTTAATGGAAAGAAATGTGTATCAGAAAAGAGAGAGAGAGATGAAAGCAGGAAGGGAGGCTGCTGACAAACTTTTAGGAGGATTTTTATATATAAAAGATTTGTGTGGATAATGGAACTGTATCTTTATATTATCCTCTTATTTTGGCATTTGCCTGTTGTGCCTTGCTTCTGGGAGTCAAGATAATATGCATGTATATTATACGCCCTTTAAAGGGTGGTAGTGAAAGAGGGAATACTACTACTTTGCTTGTGATTCAAGAGAGATTACTGTCTACAGTTTTGCAAGTAGTTTTCTAGTTGTCAGCGCTCAATATTCTGGATCGTTTCTTACTTATAGAATGGAAAAGTGAAAGGATCGGGTATGGAGGAGGTAAACGCTGGAAGCCATCGTAATCTTCTCGTCAGTCTGCAGATTGTCATCGTAGGGGCCTCAGGTACTTGTGAAGACGTTGTTGCACAAAACATATTTTGGAGTAGTTGGTTGTCCAGTGTTGTTTATTTGTCAGAATTTGGGGTCCAGTCATTTTTCGAAGTTTTAGAAGCTTATGTGTGGATTAAGTTGTCACTTTATGTGACCTGTATTCTGTATATGGTTTATATAATCATCCGAGAAAAGGGTATTGCCAAACAGCATCAAAAGAAGTAAAAGATTTGCACACAGTTAGAAGGAAAGTTAGTATTGGAATACGTAGTGGTACTTCCATATTACGCATTGACTAAACTATTTTTTAAATCTTTGTGACGCATATTATTAAAAATGTTCTAAAAACGGTGGAATATGTGTATATAGAATGTGTTCACGGATTAAAAATCGCAAAAAGCTATTTCTGAATCTGAGTTTTTGTTTTTTAATATTTAAGGAACGACACCTGGAACTTGCAGTCCACCGACTGAAGAAGAAGACGCTTCCGTACTTCGAGCAAGACTTGATGCTGAGTGTCAACAATTGGCGAGGGACCTACAGGCTGCAGTAAGAGAGCTTGTGCGACCAGAACTGAACTTGAGCGGTGCGGCAAATCATAGTAAGAGTAACGGCAGCGTTTGTTCCGGCACTAACGGTATCGTACTGACAAATAATTCTGGAGGAGGAACAGCTCGTGCCCGTGCAATGGACGAAATTCACGACTACTCAGAGATATATACTCCTAGTGGTGATAAGCAAGACGGTCTTCCATTCGAACTATCGCAACCACCTCCACCTCCGATGCACAGGTATGCAAGATTTTAAAATTTAAGTAAATCTTGATAAAATCATTGTTCAAAAGTACTAGAGTCAGACGTTTTTGGCCTTAGCAGGCTACAAAATAAAATTAAAGGTACGTATGGGTATAATGTGTTGCAAGTTGCAAAGCCTACCAGTATATTTCATTTTGCCCCTTGGTCCCTTTATATATCTAAGCAATACAGTAGTAGCATGCAAATTCAAGGCCATTTCAGCAATACAAAAAATCTTGGTGGTTCTTTATATATTCTCTTGACTCTCATTTATGTTACTTATGCTCAGGTATTTTTTAACCCGTTTGAATGAATGGAATGAGACCTTGCGTGGTTTTTGTATGGATAAAAAGACACTTTTGAAAAGAGAAAGCCAAGGCCAAAGAAACTTTACATTTTAGTGTTTGAACATTCAAAATAATTTCTCTTTCCTCAGGACATAACAATGCACTCTCCTTGAGTTGCTTTTGTTTGAGAAACGCTTTTCTATACTTAACTTTTCGTTTAGTAGGTGTGAAAGCAAAAATCACTTTTCACAGATGGAATCCAACAGATGGAATGTGTTATATAATATGCTGCTATGCTTATTGAAGTATATACTACGAGAAAGTCTCATAAGAGAAAGTTTTATACAAACATTTCCATTCCTTATCTACCTGAGCATGCATGAGGCAAAACGACAACTCTTAGAGAAGAAGTCTTGTTGTCAGTGTTGTGTTTTGGTGGGTGAAAGAGTTGTTTGGGATTACCCATTCCATAATTCCATTGCTCATAAACTTAGTTTTTCAATCTCCGGTGCATGGCGTAAATGTTGACTAAACTTTTTCTGTGGAGGAGTAATGTACTGCGGCCAGTATCTCGCTGGTACAAAAACCTATGATTATTATATCGCATGATGGCATGAGCTCTTTCCGTGTGGGTGTTGCTGTTTTTCTTGTTTTCCATTTGGTGATGATGACTTACATAATATTTTGAAATCTTTGACTGGATAAAACATCAAAATACAAAAAGAAGTCACACAAACGACTGTGTAAACAAAGGTCATTTGAAAAAAAAAACAGAATCGAAAATGCTAACAAGCTTATTTGTTTGAATAAGGTGGTAAAAACTTGTTTACTTGCATATTTACTGTTGATATAAATAAACTAATCGTAAGTAAAAGCAAAATGTTGCTTCTACCTTCATTTTATGCTAAGATGAACTTTGAGTTGCACAGTCAATGAAAATAATTATACAACGTGAACGTCGACAAAGTAATGAGATATAATATGGTTTTGCTGTTTTTCTAATGTACCAAACCTGAATGAATGGAAAATGGCATACAAAGGAACGTATCCTCCTGATAGCACTGAGTGAGAGAAAATATCAAAGTTAAATTTCGCCGTTTTCAATAGCAACTTTTCTGTGCATGTTTTACAGCCCGTCGGCAGTCGAGACACAATGTCTTTGTCAACTTGTTAAAAAGCTGACATTTTAATGTTGCCATTTTATTATGATCAACGATGATGAAAGACAATAAAACATTGCCTCTGCTGCAATTGCCTCTCTTCACCAGTTTTCCAACTGATAAAGACCAATGTTCATCATAAAAAGGGAAAGAGTTTAGAAGGCAGAGAGAAAAGTCCTTCTAGCCGAACGCTGACTAGCTATCTTTCTCTTCTGTTATACAATAAATGAAGAGACACGCTAGACAATATAAATGGCAATCACATCGTTTTCAGTCGTGATATCATAAAAACTTCTCTGTCTTTCACTGGTGTATTGAAATCGCAGTATAGTACGCAAATGTTTACATTATCTTTATACATGTACTTTCACTCTGTCTCCTTTTCCACTAGTTTTTACCAGAACTTCGTATGCAAGGTTTTCGTATTATTCACCGACGTGCTCCACCAGTACTAGCGAGTTATGATAACAGCCAACGGTTTCAGAGAAAATTGAAAAGAAAAGCGTATGTGGAAAATAAAAGAAGTGGAATGGATAATAATAATAATAAGCAATGAATGCGAGAACCGGCAAATGAAGCTTGAGCTATCTCCTCCGACATCATCACCGCCACCGCACAGCTAAGAAAAATGGACAACTTGTGTGAAGCTGTTGTTACTAAAACCTTATATCAAACGGGATGATATATAAGTTTTGTAACTGGGAAAATTATAGCTGAAATACTTAGGCAGGCAGAAGAAAAGAATATAGTTAGGTTTGGGTTTGCTAGTGGCAGTTGTTATATTTCTTCCATGTGGAAATGAAGTCATCATCGAAGATAATGACCGTCATTATAACGTCTATTACAATGTGGAAATGGGAGTCGTTTTTCTCTGCGCTGCAGCTTTGAAAGAATTACAAAATGAACATATATTTCTTTTTTTCCCAAAAGCTTACTTTCTTCTTCTCTTTTACCATCGTTTTTCTGATACCCGCTATTGTAAACACTAAAAAAGCCTCAGTTTCCTGTTTCGCTGTTTTATCAGGTTAGCGACCTGAAAATGTTGCCGTTATGTTTTATTTTGAATAAAAGAAGAGAAAGCTTGCATTGTAGACTATGGCCGAAAGGTTGTGTATTATTATGTTACGATTATGATATGATGAAGGGGCCAACTTTAGAAACGATATCAAGTTCTGTTCTGTTCTAATATGAAATGAGAGCAGAACAGACTCAGGAGAAAAGGGAGCACAGTGAATGCTTAAAATCATTGGGCAGTGTGATGTATATAAAACGCGGTGGTGAAATGAATAACAAATACGTTTTACAAGCGGCGATGTCAATTTCATACTAGGCATTTACAATGTTTGGATTTTAGATATTATCATTAGTTTGCTTTTGGAAGCACATGCATACGGTGAATGAATCAAAGTCACTCACAAACAGTCAGTGATAAGATAAATGACACTTACACGTAACATCATATTCATGAAGTTCATTTTGGATTTGCACAGAGACGACAGCATTTTGTTAGATTTTGTACATTACAGTAAATGATGGCCATTGAATTCTCAATTCATCCTCAAATATAATCTGCCCTGTTTAACTTTTTCAGATACATAAATTTTAATTTTCATATGCAAAATTTTTTATCTGAATTTTTGTTGTTCTTATATTCTTAACAATTTTCACAAGTTATACTCTGTATAGATTTTGCGTACCCATTTCCTTTCTTAGGATTTTTCTTATATGGACTTAGAATATTATGTAGTTTCTGGCTCTATTTATTCGAACAATGACTCATTTTCTATTGCATTCTAGTCTAATTCGATTTGACATTGATGATTATGAAGTTTTAGAGAAAAGAGAATGAATGACTTTACAAAATGACTTGTTCATTTGCAGGTTTCCATCCTGGGAATCAAGAATATATGAAGTTGCAGCAGGCGGCCTCAAATTACCATCGAAGGAAAAAGCTTCAAGCTCTAATGAAATTGCAGGAGCTCCTGGAACTCTCCATCAATCATACAATTCTATGGGTATTAATATCTCTATCCCTGTATACACTACCGTTAAAGGGGTAAGTTTTTATTGTCACTGTTATTCGCAAAATTTGCATTACGGAAACGTTTTACATTGATCTTGAAAAAAATATTACAATCAATTGTCTAACATCTGAACGACTAACCACAGTAAATCTTGGAAATATTATAAATTTGTTTATGTTTATATTACAGAGAGCAAGTCAAATCAGGTCCGCTCCATTCAGTGGAGATTCATCGGATTCTTCTGATGGAGAGGAGATGGGATCTGGTTCCGGCTCTGGTCCACACCCTATGAGCTCAGGGGAAACTGATATTTCTAGTCCAGGCAAAAGTGCCCCATCATCTATTGCCAATAGTCTTTCACCTCTTCACCGTTCTTCTTCCTCTCCCTCTAAAAGCCTGCGTCGAGGTAAGGACATATTATTATTATTATTATTTTCAAAGTACAGCAATGTAAATTAGCGTAAAGTTTTTCTGCACTCAAATTAACGCAGATATACGAGGAGCTTCATTTTTGAGACTAATTACTAATTGAAGAAAATACTTTAAGTCTCAGGAAAATGTTATCTAATAAACTTTTTTCTTCATGATGTTTGAACTTTTAGAACCCTCATTTGAGTCAGAAGTGTCGGACGACTATGCTATTCCACCGGATGCCTTTGCAAGCGAAACGAATAGTTTAGACATAGCTCTATCGTCGGGATGTCGGAATCTCGCAGCACCAAGTGTTACTGGAGGAGCAAGCACAAGTTCTGGTGGCTCAGGAGGAATTGTTACAGTTGCAGGTTCATCTGCAGTAGTAGTAGCAACATCTGGAATCCCACTTGGGACAATGGTACCAGCTGGTCCTTCAAGTTCTTCTTCAAATAACCCCGCCATTCCCGTCATTAACTCGGTGGAAAGTTCTCCGCGTAAAGAGTCTTTGGAAAAGGTAGGCTATTTGACCAAACTTGGGGGAAAGCTCAAAACGTGGAGAAAGCGCTACTTTGTTCTTCGCAATGGAACCCTGACGTACTGGAAATCTCAGGTTGGTACTCAATCTCTCGCTATATAAGTTCTACACAAGTTTTACTTTTACTTCTCGCTAAATGAGTTTCCATAAGCTCTTACCTGATTCCAAGTTTCAAATATTTGTTGAGCTCTGATTTCTCCGTAACGATTGTGGACTTGTTTAGTTTGTGAAAAAATTGAGTAAAAGTACATACTTTCTTATCATCATTGTCACTTTTATTCTTAACTCGATCGGGTGTAGGTCATTGTGAGACTGTCTTTATGTGAAAAGTATCAATAACGTTACTACTACTACTAACATTGTTTTTTTTTCATTCGCAAACTTGTAGCAGGAAGCAAGCAGGCGTCCAGCAGGTCGAGAAATAACTTTAGATGACAATTGCCGAATAATACGTGGAGAAGGTGCAGCAACCTTTGAAATCGTTACTGGAAAGAAGACTTACTATTTAACTGCTGACTCTACTGCTGCTGTTGACGATTGGGTTCGTGTGCTTCAGGTACTTTCACACGTTTTTCTTGATGATGATGTTTATCATATAATTGTTTTTCCATGTGATATTTTTCACGATCGGATCATTTTACTTTGATGATGAAAAGAAACGCTTAAACCGATATTTTTGTGTTTGTATACTTTGTTATTTTAGAATGTTGTGCGACGAAACGCTACTAAATTGGTTTTGAGCATGGAAGACAGTAAACCCACAATACAGGGCTGGCTGACCAAAGTGAAGAATGGCCATTCTAAGCAGTGTTGGTGTGTACTCATCGGAAAAATGTTTCTCACATTCAAATCCCCATCTGATACGGTAATGAATGAATGTTTCGTACACATTAAACATATCGTATAAGTTGCTAATGCTAATATTCCACGCAACAGACGATGATAATATCAAGAATAAAAGTTAATTAGAAAATAATGTGTACCGACTCTTTCCCCTATAAGATGTAATTACCAATTCTTTGAAAGAAATTCTTTCGTGGTCTGTAATTTCATTTCATCGTCCACAGAATTCCTAACAGATCAAATTCTCATTTTTCCCTGTAGCCATGCTGTCTAGATATGGTTATTATGTGTGCACTTTCTGTTATCGATTGAGGATGAAAGCAGTGAAGTCAGCTATGGAATTCCATGTTACAAGCAAACGTGACTTTTTTGTTGGAAATAACGTAAAACGCGACTAGTCTTGCTGTAGTAAATGAATGTGTGTGTGCTTTTCGACTTTCACATAGTCTTGTTAGTTTTCTGGTGACTAGACATTGTTCAAAGTGACATTTTCCTTGATTACATTCCTTATATGACACTGTCAAACAACTTAATCTAATAAACAAGAGGAAAAAGAAAACTAAAGAGGGTGAAAGAAAAGAGAAAAAAGTGCCGACATTAGCGTTCCATTCACATACAACTTATGCAATAAGAATTTTCGTTGTTGTTACTGGTACTCCTTTTTGATGATGACGCATGACTTCATCGTTGCTTTTAGAGTCATTTGATATTAATCTTAATTGAGAGACTCGTCTCTTAGTTGGATGGGAGAGTACATAAAAAAGAACAGTGGAGAAAGGGGGACGAGACGAGGCTCAGTCAGTAATTTGATACTTGTTTAGAGTGTCAAAAGGAATTAAACTTTATGTAATTAATGATTTTGTAATGTCCCTTTTCGCAGGTTACAAGCGGACAGATAAACATGCGGGACGCGAGAGTGGAAGATGTAGAACATGGTTCGGGCTCGGACACTGATGATAAAGACGAGTCTGGACCTGCTGGCTTGAACCCGGAAGAAGTTTATACTGTTGGAGTCTTTCCTAGTCATCAAAGTCCAATTTACCTACACTTTTCTACAAAACAAGAGAAGGTAATTATGCTGATGGAACAGGATATGAAATGAACTTTTTTATTATTATTTTCCCCTCCACCAAATATTTATGGAAGAGAAACATGCATTTAATCTACGGGGATGCGTGCAGAGAAAATGGAGTGTATATATGATCTGTCTGCTGCAAATAAATAAAATGATCATTAACTATGATTTATCATTACTTTCTTTCGTTTCTCGTTTGTGTGTGCTCTAGGATGCATGGTTGTATCACCTGACGGTTGTAAGCGGTAAGGGACCAAGCGCTGGAACACAGTTTGAGCAACTTGTTCACAAGTTAATGGAAGTCGATGGGGATCCAAGTAAGTCATTACAAAATGATTTATGAGTCATTTGTATGCGATATCTCGTAAATATTAATTGCTTTTAATATCGATTTTCTCCTTTTGCATTTTTTTCAGACTGTAATTTATGGAAGAACCCATTACTTTTACATAGTAAAGAAAGTATTACTTCGCCTTTGACGTCTTTGTCTTCAGAAGCTCTGCAAAATGAAGCAGTAAAATTATTTAAGGTACATAACCCAGTACTGCTTATATGTGTGATGTGCTGTGGTGGGTGCCACAAGCCTCATGTTCATGGATCTTTCATGCTGATGAATTTGTTTTTTCTTGTAGTCTTGCCAGTTGTTCATGTCGGTGCCTTTGGACGCATCAGGTAAGAAATAATTCTGATATAATAATGATAATGTAATATATATATTGGATAATGATAGTATATAATAATAATGGGGAAATGGAAATTTCTAGGTATCGATTACCACGTGGTCCTCGCTCAAAATGCGTTACAGTTATGCTTAGATTATCATGAGCTTCAAGCAGAATTAATATGTGCTCTCGTCAAACAAACATCTCGAGTACTTACCTTCAAAAACTCCGCACATGTGAATAGGACTATTACAAAAATCAAGCATTCAAGGGTAAGAGTAAAGAATTCAACTGGTTTACTTACACTACCTCATAATACAATATTTATTATATATTTGACCTTAATTTTGACTTGAATTTCCCCCATCTAACACATAATTTATCTTTGTTACAATGTAGCACTTTTTACTGAACGCCACTCAGTCTCTGTTTCTGTGCGACTCCTCAAGTAATCATCACGGGAAATTGCACAATCAATCTAGTCAACACCAGCATCAGCAGTCTTCATCACAACCCTCATCGTTGACAAATCGGTCTCATCAAACTAATAACCATCATGGGACGATACCAAGCAACTCTGCAAGTAACTCTAAATCAAGTAGTCCTAGTCGCTCAACAGGACTTCGGGGTGGGGGAGGAAGTACTAGTTCCAACAAAACGTCACCAGCTAAATCCAGTAGTAACAGTAAATCTAAAGGTTCAGGTTCAGCCTCAGTTCCTTCATCTCCACTTTTGTCCACCGTGTCCCACGGTCACGGAATGCATTATCATCACTCACTTACATCCGAGGGCAAGTCCGGTGTACGTAGCTTTGTCTTCGTCCAAGGCTGGCAGCTTCTTTCCCTGGCGGTTTCACTTTTCCTCCCGAAAAACAATAAGCTCCTTTGGTATTTGAAGCAGCATCTCACCAGGAATGTTGACACCAAGTAAGCACATTATCTTTATAATGACGCCTTTTTCTTGTACGATACCACTATCAAATTTAATGAGACCACAGTGCTGTACTGTATAGTGTCTGCATGATAAATGTTTTTCCTTGCTTTTCAATTTATTTAGAAGCGAATGTGGTAAATACGCTGCATACTGCCAAAGATCCGTGGAGAGAACGCTTGCAAATGGGCCGCGGCTCTTTAAGCCATCACGCATGGAAGTTTTGTCGATCCTTATGAAGAATCCTTTTCATCACTCACTGCCCCATTCCGTTCCAGTTCATTTCATGAGCGGTGCCTATCAGGTAATAAGAATGTTCTCACAAAATTTCTCACATGAGAGAAACCCTATACATTCTTCAGACATACATATATAGTAGATTGTAATATTGTAACGGGGAAAACAAATTCTTGAATTGAAATTATAGGTTGTTGGATTTGATGGTTCAACAACTGTTGAGGAGTTTCTCCTTTCTTTGTGTCATGAAATCGGATGTCGGGAGCCATTCCTATCAGGCTTTGCGCTATTTGAAGATGATCCATTTGAAAAGGATCTGGAACATTCACTAAGGCCCGAAGATAAGGTACGTGAAAGCATTGTGTGGAGCATCACATTAGTCTTATGCTTAACATTCATGTGTATATCTTTCTGTAATATCCAATTCCAAAGCAAACCAAATTCCATCTTCTTGTGTGTGTGTCCATATGTATTTTTGCCTGACAAATATATTTCTCTTTGTTTCGTTTACTTAAAAGATATGTGACGTGATCTCACAATGGGAAACAGTCTTAAGAGAGCGAGGACTTGGAAAATTTGAGACGCGACGTGTCGTTACACTCACTTTCAAATCTAGAATCTACCGAAAGTCGGGAGTTCTGCAAGAGACAGACAAAGAAAGATTGCTTCTATGCTATCAGGCTAACCAGGCAGTAGTTGCAGGAAGATTTCCGTTAACAAGAGAGTTGGCCCTCGAGTTGGCAGCTCTTATGGCTCAAGTAAGATTTTATTTATTATCTCTCCTATGGAAAGATACTGCCAGTAGTTTTCTCGTGTAGCTGAAAAATCTCTCGTTTCCACTTTGTGCCTTTAAAATACTAGATCTTCGTACGCATATAATAATGTTTGTACGTAAAATACAATTTCTGTGGCGGGAAGTCAGGTGATGGATTTTGCAATTTTTGGGTAAAAATGTAATTTTTTTCTTGTGTGGTGGAATGTAGATTGATAGTGGCGATTACCGACCAGATAAAGGACGAGGAAGTGGGAGTTCTCAGACTGTGGTACAAATACTCGAAAAATATTACCCCACGAGATATAGGGAAAATTTGCCACAAGAAGAGTATAAAATCCTTTGTGATAGCCTGGTGGAAAAGTGGAGTTTTCTCAAAGGGAAAAGTATTGTTGATTGTGTGAGAATATATCTCACTTGCACGCGAAAGTGGCCATTTTTTGGAGCCACTTTATTCAATGTTACGGTAAGAATATGTAAATATAAATGGTCATACTATGTGACTCGTCCAGGATTTATGAATACGATTGTACAAAAGCAGATTTTTAATGGATTTGGAACATTTTTTTATGTTGTGTTTAGGTTCGCGGGACCCACTCAATTGAGGATGGAACTACTGTCTGGGCCGCTGTTTGTGAGGATGGTATAGCAATTTTGGATCACCAGACATTACAACAAATAGGGAGATACAGTTACGGCGCGGTGCAGACTTTTGGTGGAGCATTGGACGATCATTTCATGATTGTTGTGGATGATTGTGGGAAAAAGAGGAGATTACTCTTTGGTGGGATGTCCAAGTTAAAGGTAAACAAGATTCAAATATAAATTGGAAGTGGAACTGTGTGTTTGGAAGCAGTCCATATTAAACTTTTTCAATTTTTTTCAGGTATTTGAGATAACCAGGTTGGTAGCAGATTACATCAATGCCTGTTGTCAGAATAGTATTTATGGAACTACCTCCCAAGCTACGAGTAGTGGCCTTACACGTCACAATTCTCTTAAATCTTGTCGGTTTCATGGAAGCACAACATTACCTCCTCCTACTCCAAAGTTGGATCGCAAACATTTGGGTACTAAACAAAATATAAACATATTGTCTTACGTTGTACGTTACACGATTAAAGTATGCATGAAATAATGATTGACACATACCTGTCTAATTGTGATATTTTATAGGTGGCGCATCTGGAAGCCCTGTCCAGTTACAACGCTGTGATTCTGCCCAAGCTTACCGAAACCAAAGGACATGACATTTAGCCACGCCGAAACTTCGGCGTCGGTATCAACAGAACAGCTCGGAAGATGATGATTATTAGTCTAGAACATTTTTATACAAATTAAATGCGATAATAATAACTTCAGTGTAATAATAATGAATACTATTTTCGTCCACGCTAGTCCAAGAAGAGTATTTTGAACAGCAAGTTAATTGACGAGGCTGAAAAGATTTATTATGTATGATATTTGATAGTATTTATATAACATTGATACAAATGTACCATAAGTACTACTTATTTAAACTTATTAACTATATTGTTTGTTTGCATAAACTGATTTATTACTATATACCTATATTGCATTATCTCAAATATTGCGATAAAATGTGTACTACTGTGTAAAAATACAGCTCATTCAGATTCATTATTTCAATTTATAATTCTCATTATTGTTTAGTTCATTTTTGTCGTGTGGAACTGCAATTAGGTTAAAATGTTTGATGTAAGTTCAAGCAATTTCTCCTAGTTCTTCAACTATCGTTTTTCACAGTTTAATTGAAACAATGGAATCCGTGCTTTAATTTATCAGCTTTAATAAAGAAATGTGCCAAGATAGCTAATTAGTAAAAAATTGATTTCGTACTTATGTACAACAATTACTTATGTATGCTCATATGAATATTTTCATCATAAATAAGTCAGCCAGTTTACCGCTCGCATTTAGTTTAAGTCTTAACAGTGTATGCATTTGTATTTTTAATTTTGTATCAAATTCTAATACTAGAATAAAAGGAAGTAGACGCCAAGAACTTTTTGTCCGGTACATTGACTCAATGGCACTTATTTCTTCTCTACAAAGGCAAATTGTAAATGCTCTAAATTATTCATTTAGTTCATAAGTTTATGATTGCATATTTACTCATACCGTAACATAATAAACAAAATGAAATAAAAGCATAACAACTACCACTGATCATAATACATATTGATACATGATACTCTGACTTTATGCATGACGTTGACTTTCTCTCCCATATCATATCGGACGCCAAGGTAAATGTTTTTTGGTGAAAGTAAACGGACCCAGCTCCATCTCTTACGGCAGTAGCTTTGAACTTTCTCCACCATGAAAGAAACGTCCTCATTCTATCTCAGTTCACTGGAGAACACACTGATGGCGCAAACTGTTCTCGGGATCAAGAAAAAGTAGGTCAAGTCGCTGGCGTTCTTTTCATCCCTCTGCTTCAGATATGATGATAACACAAGCTTTCTATCGCCTTTCTCTCACAAATATAGTAACACTTATACCGTTGAAAGCACAATTTCGTTTCTAAATTTAGAACGGTTTCGGATGAAATGTATGTGCTCTGTGTGTGTGTGCTCACAATATATTGTGCATCCTGAATATTATATAGGATTGTTTTTTCACTATTACCTACGTATGTCACGCTTGCACTATCTCTGTTTATTTTAGGAGCTCACCCTAATTTCTGCTCCTAAAATATCTACAGCTTTGCTTGTGCTCTTTTCTGGAGAGGAGCTTTAGCATTCTCCAGCGATGCGGTGTGTGATAATAATAGCTCATGTAAATTCTATAGAGAAAAGACAATAAATTCTCTGAAAAAAGAGTTCCCATTTTGTAAAGTGGCCGTATGCGTAGGTATATCACTCATATACATAGGCGAATTCCCGTCTCATGAGTCTCTTCTCTCTGTATACACTTCTTTTCCAAATCATGAATTTCTATTTTTGGCAAATTTCCTATCCGTATGATTCAATCCAAATATGTACTCCAGTTTAAGTACATGTCTCCGTAAAGATTCGTTGGGTAGCTGTGTATATAATAAAACTATGTGCTTTGTGTTTATTTTTGGAATTTCCACTTTTGCTGTTGATGATGTGATTGCTGCAAAGGAAACTAGGTTGACCATGGTATGTCATGCTAGTTCACAGAGACTCGCGTCCATATAGTCTCGTTCTCTCTTTTAGCTCCCAGCTTTCTCTTTACTTTTTACATTATTTCCATTAAATGCATACTGTGAAAGTTAGGACGTTTAGGCTACAAGTAGGGTTGACTCCTCGCGGCAGTGTTGCATCCTTTGAGAGTGACTACACTGAAAATGATGATATACTTGAGTTGTTTCTGCAAGAATTGAGCAAGTTTAGAGAGAAAGAAGAAAAAAGTCACTTTTCCTTAAAAACCTTCATGCAGAGACAACTTAGCCAAGGACACTTAAATATCGTGTGTGTTGATGTCTTTCTTTGGCATCATCAATGTGAAATGCTCCAGAGCGCTACCACTCATTTTGTCGTTTTATTCCACCAGCGTCTATTCTCCCTCTAAAAGATTAGCAGTTTTTCTGCATTATACTTTCTTTTATGTGCGCATCTTACTCCAAATGATATTACAACTGGTAAAAAACTCAAAGCCCTTTCATTATTCTCGTTTTACGCTCTCTACAAACGAGCACATGACGCATGACTTGTTATGCATTGCTTGTTTAATGCACAAAGTGGTAAAAGGGGAAACAATGCAACTTTTCATCGCAATGTATTCGTTTGAAATGGTTCACTGAGCTAACAAAGCGCGTGCTAAATAGAAAGTGAAAAATGGACTTTCTAATGTAACAGCTCATGACTATGCAAATAAGAAAAGATTGAGTTATTTAAGTACATTACCATTTCATCGTAAGAGATTATATTTATTACGACAGGATATTTCTTTTATGTATAGATTATAATGTACAGTATATATATAAGTATTTAGCAATTAATATAAGAAGTGGAATCGTAAAATCATCATTATACCGTAGTAATTGTAATAATAATAAAGTTAATTACACAATATATAGTAATAATAGTTTTGTTTGTAGTACAATAATAATTATAAATAACAATAACCCTTTATATTTTTGTGGAAAACCAAACGCATATTTCATGATGCACGTTTTTTGCCGTTGTTGTTACAATTTATTACCTATATATTCATAATAATAATAATAATCATTAACTTAATAATCATATGCACAAACGATTTTATACTCATTTACAATAATATATAATAATAGTATGATCATCATCAAAAATTCCTATCATATCACAGGCAATATCTAGTAATAATCATAAGAAATAATAATGTAGTATAATAATTGTTCATGTAGTAAAGATTACACATAAGATACTTTAAGACCATTAATTATAATTTAATAATCAAAGTAGTAATCATCTTCTTGCTTCCTTAAGTTTTATACATCTCCTTATTAATCTTAATTTTACAATATTGATTCAGATAAATAGTAGTTTTTTACTTATTTATAGTACGGTGTGTGTGTATAATAGAGGTTGCGTGTGTGTATTTTTTTGCTTTTTTAGAGTAATGTGTAAATATATATAACGTTTTACACCAAATTATGCTTAACACTAAATTTAAGACGTGCTGATGTGATATTTTTGGTAGATAGCTTTACATTTTACAAGAGCAGTAGTGCACAGTAGATTTTTTTTTATTAAAAACGGCAAAATGACATTTTGTAGTGTAGTTGATTTTGCGTTTTTATACACTTTTGGGTATCATATCAGAGTATAATTATCTTAATTATCATAATGGCATATTATTACATACAAATCACATCTTAAATCTACTCACTTATATTACCAGTTTATGGTACATAATAGTTAATTTGTCGAGTGATTCATTTTTTTAAAGATACGATTTTGTAAAAGAAAATTTATCCACTGTTTCGGTTTTTAATTTAGTACGTCACAACAACAACTTCATAAATCGCTTCAAACTATACCATGTTGTTCACCTTTATTGTTGGAAGTCTATTTTGAAATGTACTACCTTGTGTCACTTGTGTCTTGTTATAGTTTTCATAAAATAGTAGTCTTGCATATAACGTACGTATAGATAATTATCTGCTTATAGACACAACGCTACTAATTTCATTAAAAGACTGCAACCAAACCAACTTTTACGCAAAGGGGAATGTGTAATGAAACCGAAAATACAAGTAGAGTGCCTAAGTAGACATTAGAATTTGGAATTTAGTAATTTATAGAAATGAGGGATGGATGGCTTCTTTAAGAATTTTCACTGCAAAGTGCACATACCTACACAGAATGCTTCATTTTAATTTTGAATGCACCTATTACATCATACCATGAGATGAACCAAAAGAGAGGGCTAAGAATGGCAGATGTACAAATCGACTATATGACTTACGTACAATAATCACGGTACCATTACTAATATACGTTTGTATTTTTTTACCTGATGAGAGAGAAACTCATTTGTTTTTGTTGATGATGGAAAGTGAAGTATGTTGTCATTGTCGTATAGTAAATAGGAATCTTAAATAATCTAGACGAGTTGATTGACTTCCACATGAGAGCTTTCCAAGAGAGGATAACGATGATAACTGAGTACGTACACATTACTTTACACACAAGTACACGGCTACTGACTGATGATATCCGTGACACATACAGGTTGATTTTTACACGACAAAATTTCAAATTGAAAGTCAATACGTCTAGATTACCACAAAAATGCAATTCGTCTTGTAATAATATCGTGGCATACTGGTAAATAGTACAGTAATAATACCAATTACAAACATTGTATGGAGGTGCAAAATATCAAAGAAATCTCCGATAATGGAGTTTACATTACAGCGGTGCAATACACAGCTTTAAAAATCCACCTGTTCTTTTTAGATATAAGAAGTATGTATATGTACAAGTAGTAACAATATTTTACGATGGAATTCCTATTTTATACCTATGTGATTTTGTTTGTTTACGTTTCATGAAAAATATATGACTTTTGTAAAATACGTCATGTACTTTTTATTCATCAGTAAAATTCTAAACTGCCTTTTTTATCGTTTCGTGTCTGTGTAGTACATTAAGTTACGTATTAAGCTTGATTGACAGAGACTTAATGGGGAAGGGATATCATAGGTAAGCTACATCTATAGTCTATACACAGGTGCAGGTATGGCGTTCTGGTGTGATGTGATGAAGCAGGTGTGCAGGATTTATACGAGACAAGAGAAATCTACATTGGACTTGAGACAAACTGAAAGAGAGAGAATAATATATGAGAAAAGCTAATCTGAGAGTTATAGACAGTGTAGACATTGGGGTGACGTGAAACAGAAAAGGGAAAACCTCATAGTGAGTGCTTCACTCTTAAATACAACGCAATAACGCTCTTTCTTTCTCATCTCAATAAAATAGTATTCTATAGTATGACACTATTCACATGTCACAAAAAATCTCACTATCAATTTTTGAGTTTTTCCGTTTACTTTTTGAGTGATATATTTTATTATATAAATGCATCATGTACCGTAAAGTTTTCTACGGTAGCATGCTCCTATATTGTTTGTAAAGTATTTGCAAGTTCTATTGCTTTAGGTTCGGTGGGAAAATTATGTCTCAGCTCAGGTCTAAAACTATGTTTCTGGTAGAGCGAATAATTTAATTAGTTTATGCATACGAATACGAAATGAGGATGTTCGTTCGGACTGAGGATCATAATAATAATAATAATATACACACATATATATATATATAGCAGCGCAAAAAAAGTCAAAAATCTTTTCTCACATATGCCTACTTTTTTTCTAATACCTATAAACTGTCTAAAACCTACAATTGAGATAGGAGTACATTATTTTATTTTAGTACACTGTTTATTTTATACCAGGAGGATGTCGGTTAAACTATATGTATTCTACTATTTTGAGATACCAGCTGCTGCAGTTTCTACTTTCTCTTCTACTCGCAATCCTAGCTTTAATTTAATAGTATGTTTTAAGAGTAAAAGGCTTCACTAGCCAAAATTTCCGATTTGTCAAGTGATATTTTAACGCATGAAGCTATGCGTGGAGAAAGTGCACTGCACTGCTGCATTATTATTTCGGTAAAAGGTGGGTGGAACAGTGAACTCTGTACAAATTATAATATTTGAAAACATAACTCTGCAAGCTTTACCCCATGTAACGGCTCAGCCACAACCTTTTCCTTAAAGCTTTTGCCTGTATCAAAGTGATTAATAGAATTTTTAGGGGACATATCTACTTTAAAACAACGACAATGAACGTAAATTTAGACTAGTGAGAAATTGTCTGAAAATGATGATCATTTTTAGGTACTCATTTAGCACATGTGTTGACTATTTAAGCTTTGTCATTTTCGACAACAACCGATCAAAAGAAGAACAAAGCCAAAGCCTATAATAACCTCATTTCACGCTTGCAGTTTCTTGAGCTACTTCATCATCATCATTATCGTAAGTATTTTCATTTGACATTCAAACAGGTACTTGAAAAAACTAATAAGATCCAGCATGTCAGGTTTTTCTGTGTGAAATGCTTGTAGAGAAAAGTGACGACAGAAGGGGCGTGTTAACTATGTATCTTATACATACCAACTCAAAAAATAAAAATAAATAGCATGTGTCACAAGAAATTATTACACACCTAGTAATATTACGTTACACGTATTATCAGATAATATACTAATATATGCGGCTCGTATGTATAATCGTGATTTAAATTTAATGTGCAATCAATTCGCAATTAGTACTAAACTTTGTTCTTTTCGGACAGTAAATTTGAAATGATTATCATGAGGCAATAATGATTTTAGGGACGGAATATGAGAACTCCTTCTTTGTAATAGTTTGATGATTTGCCAATATACTACGTAAGATGAAAAATTAATGTCAGTAACTTTTCTAAACTTTGATACTTTGTTAATATCGTTGATCTAATAATACAATACAAAGAAAGGAAGCTATGATGGTTTAAATGTTTATAGGAATAAAGTGCGCACGTAAGAGTTAATTTACACGACTTTGTAAACTGGATTACTTTTTGCTGCCTCTATAACAATCATGATTACGGCTATGATATCGATATACAACCACTGATAAGGACGACTATAGACTATCACTTAGAATGTATTAAAACCACTCACCAGGGCCTTAAGCCAGTTTACTTTAAGTGTACTGTGACTATATGAGTGTTTTTATCTAATATAAAATGCTTACACTATAGTAGAATCTATTTTGTAGTCAGTTATTTATGAGCTATAACTACCTAATAATGTTAAATTGGCGTACTACGTTACAAGTTGTATTAGAGATGTCCTTAAAATATGCAGTATCGTAATAGGTATGTATGTATTAATCTTAGCATGTAATCTGTAGGAATATCCTTACATCTAAAAAATAACTCGACAATCGGTTATATCACAGAAATTCACGAGACCGTTGTCCGGTGGGAATGATAACGGCTTTCGGGGGACGAAGTGGTTCTTTAGAAGTGGAGGGTTTTCCTCCCTGCTCTTCACCTTCATCTTGCTGAGCAGCAGCAGTTGAGTCGGTGGTTGATGTCCTTGCCGTACTCGACGACTGTCCTGCGGTGGCGGATGAAGAGGAAGCAGCAGTTTTTGGTCGTTCTTTACTTCGACCCCCTTTCTTGTCTTTTGATCTAGGCTGATCTGAGCTGGAAACTCGAGATTCTGGAGAAAGTGTATCAGGAGTCTTATCTCTATCCCTATCCCTGTCTCTATGCTCTCTATGTCGTCGATCTCTGTCCCTGTGTTTGTGATGATGATGGTGTCCAGAGCGATGACTCCGACCCCGACCACCCTCTTGCTCAGCTTCAGTACCACTGGCCGGACTGGTATCCCTCTCATGCCCTCCGGTGTCTGAATGCATGGGAGACGTTGGACTAAGGAGACGATGTGAGTACTGTGACTGAGTGGAAGATGATGGTGGAGCCGTAGGGCCCATAGCCGGAGGTCCGTTCAGTTGCTGGTTCAACTTAACCACTATGTCCGACAACAAGTCTTCCAACTTGTTCATTCTTTGATTGAGTCTTTGAATTTCCAACTTTACGTCTATCTTAAAATCCATTATATTTGTGATGAGTTGCTGATATTCTGCGGAAGTAGTGGTTGATAGTAAGGCGGCGGACGATGAGGTTTGGACAGCAGGAGTGACGGACACAGGCGCTAATGCAGCACCTCCCGCTTGAGGAGGAGACTTTGCAGGACTACCAACGGATGCGGTTTCGGTGAGCTCTTCGATAGTTTCCTGCCTTCCGGAAGCCACAAGTGGTTTGGTCTGTTTGGGAAACACTTTATTTCCAGACCCGGCCGGTTGACCTGAGGCACCTGTGAGCGCTTTGAGCTTACTTAACTTTGATGGCTCAGACGGAGCCGTTTCCACACTAGCGGTAATCTTTTGAACTTTACTTTCTGGATGATCTGGAGCAGTAACGGATTCCTGGCTTTGTTGTTGACTTAAGGATGGAGTAGGTGAAGCTGACCCTGCACCGGCACCACTACCACCACCCCCGGTGCCACTACCTCCCCCACCCCCTCCTCCTCCACTACTGCCGCCTCCACCCAGCATTGCACCCCATCTCCCTTTAGGACGCAACGCCGGTGCGGGTGTTTTGGCAGGTGGGGCTGCTGCAGGAGCGGGAGTAGTTTGGGTGTCATCCTTCTCTGTTGACACCTTGGCAGCAGGAAAGACTTTGTTAACAGGCTCTGTGATTGACTGATCATTCTCACTATCACTTGCTCTCGCGCTCTCCCCCTTCTCCACATCTTTGACACTGGAAGTATCTGTCTGAAGACTTGAGCCAGTGGAAATGCGGTCTCCACCTTTGCGAAACCGTGAAAATAATTTCCTCACCAAATGATCTTGAGACGCTTCAAGTTGAGGCTCATTCTTTCTCCTCTCTGCCAACTCTTTCTCCCTTTTGACGTCTGCAACTTTCCGGAAGATTAGCTGCAGAGGAAGGAAACAAAGAGAAAAAGAGCATCTATCAAAATGGATGTAATCACATGAGACATGACATGACAAGTGAAAGAGAAAGAACACGGATGAAAAAAGAGCTTACTACTACTACTACTGCTACTCATATTTATAAGAAAGATGAAAGCATACAGCACCAACTTACATGCATTTGTGCCCAACAGCATCAAAACAAGGAAGCTTGAATTTCATACATATAAAAGCTGTAATGTACACAAAACGTGTACGAAGCAAAGTTTGAAAGCTTTTTTTCTACCTTTTTATAATGTTATTCATACGCTCTGCATCAAATTAATTCTCCCTCCAACAATAAAAATGTTTCTTTTATAATAATTCTTTGACATTATATTCAGCCACATTCTCCAGTTTTCTTACAAAGTGATGCTATAAAATAGTTTTATTTACACTTTTTACTATTCAGCAATAATGTTCTATTGTGCTTGTGCATCATACTCCCAAGATTATCGTAATTATAATGCTAACCGAACAAAAGTAATCTTTTAAGTTTGCCAGTTTCATGTAAATATATTTATCTATAAAACTTCTTTCATTAATAATTCTTCATTTTAAAAACGTCATTCATAAATGATTGAACGCTTTTTTCATTTTACGGTAACGCTACAAAAATATTAGTAAGACAGGTAATTTGGGATGTTGTAGCCTTTTTTCTAAGCAGAACCAAGAATTAATTAGTGTTTTTTTTGCAAATTCGTTTCCACCAATGATTTACTTCTCCAAATGCCGACTTTTAGTTCTTTTTGATGGAAGTGCAAAACCCAATGCTCCTAAAATTTGCTTTTGCAAATGTGAAATCTGAAAATTTAGGTTTAATATGATTTTTAATTAAGATGAATAGTATTTGCATAAATATACGCAAGGAAGAACATGGGGAAATGTGAATTTTCCCATGCTGCCAATAATGTTGTCAGTCGACACAAGAAACTATCGAATCGGAGATTACTGAAAGCGCGTACACATTGCGAAGCTGTTGCTATTTTGATATTCAATCCAATCTCGTGCAAGTTTAGGTGGGTATATGTACGCACAAGATGAAACGAAGCAACTTTATCATGACAAGTTTATCTTTTCAAGACGCTTTTTCACGATTCCAATCTCATTTCCTGTCAACCTTGAATCTTTTCATCAACCTGTCACAAACGATGCACACCAACATTATCTCTAACACAAATAGTGTTCTGCTGCTATAAGTAGTTATATTTTCTACAAAACTAGCAGCTATTCTGTTTCCATTTCCCACAATGCCCATATAAAATTAATTTATTGTTCCTCAATGTTGAATTGAAGATCCCTCCCCTGGATATCTTGTTATTGATTTGCCCTGAAAAGCTATATCCTCAAAACATCGGTGCGCCAAAACCTATTGTTCAAAAGCTATAATCTGCAGAACCTATATTTCCTCAAAACATATACGCATAAAACACATAAGTTTCCGCATTGCTGAGGGCGATATTATTTAATTGGATATGTGTTTAAACATAATGTAAAAGCAGTGAAAAATGAATTTATTACATTTGCCCATTTATCACAGTTATATTATATACTCTTTGTTTACCACAGACACCCTAAAATATTGTAGAACTCATTTCCAAATAATAATATTCTATAGAAAAATATGAATATTTGCGAAAGAAATTATGCTCAGGATACGAGTAACTGCTCTTTTGCATTGTACATGCTTTGTTTTACTGCCTTGGCTTTTCTTTCTGAACATGAAGCAGAGATACGTTTTTGTGAACTTGTCAGTGAATTTGATGGACCAGCTATTTTAAATGATTCATTTCAATGCTTTATCGAGTACTTTTTAACTTATTATATAGGATCAAAATATGCACCACCAAAGTTTTCAATTAGGTTCTGGAAAGGAGAAATAGAGTTCTTGGATAA
>JAQIXW010000289.1:0-35895 GCA_034700685.1 Willowsia buskii
ATCCTCTTTTATGATAGGTGCAATATTTCTTACTTCAATATATTCCGCGGAATTTTCTGCAGATAATTTGTCAGTCAAATATCCCGAAACTCTTATAGATCTATACGAGCAAAACTATAGATTTTATATGCGGCCTTTAACATATTTCGGACTACAGTTTGTCCTTGGATCTGGTCTTAAGTCAGCATTGGCAAATGCTTTTGGAGTTAAAAGCCTTTCAGATATATTCATAAAAGTAGATTCTAATGAGGTTTTATCAACAGCAAATGTATCCCTAGTAATGGCCCATCTTTCTGGTAGACGAGCTCTAGGAATTGGAAATAAAGGAAAGGCGTTGTTCACTACTAGTCCATTCTTGTCAAAAATTTTGTCCATTGCGGATAAAGTTTTAATTGGTGATACCAACTTTTGTGGGGCAATACCATTACCTGAAAATGTATATTCTCATTTCCGATTTGGGTATCTGATGTGGGGCAAAAGATCGACAAAACTACATAAAGTGTATAGTGGACTGCATGAGATGGGAATTGTGGACCACACACAAACAATGATTACGGAAATACTACAAGTCAAAGATAGAATGAGCTGGAAACCATTAACAAGCAGTATTGGGAAACCTGTGCCGATGCCGTTAAGATCACCAGTGGGAGTTGCAAATATTGCACAAGTTAGCATATGTTTAGGTTTATTAGTGGTTGCAATTATTTGGTATCTGGTACAAAAGATAAGTGTTATGTTACATAAAATTGCAAAATTCATTAGCTTTAAGCAAAGAAAGCATGTAAATATTTTGGGTGTTCTAAAGCAGCGTTACAAAGCAATCTCTAATTATTTACGGTAGTTTAGAAATTAATAATTAAACAAATGAATTTATAGTTATGCCAGGATATAACCAATTATTTGTGCTTATCCTACTTGTAGCTACCGATAGGATATTTTTAAGATGTTTTGAGAAATTACCTGGGTTTTCACAATTTAGTTATTATTATTTTTTAAATATAACCCACGCCACAAAGTCCTTTACGTAATAACTATTTTGATTACAGTAAAACCAGACAAGCTTCTAAATACAAATAAGCTTAATAAACATATAGCCAAAGTCTGGCTGCCCACACTACTATACTGGAACTATTACAAAGAGAAATGGGAGTTCTTCAATCCACGTCCACCTACGTTAAAAGCAATTAATCCATAGAAAGAGAATTTTATTATGATGCAAGATCTTTATGATTAAGAGAACAAAGCAGCTGCGGGGGTTTTAGTTAGCATATATTTTGCATTTTACTGGCTGTAAACACAGTTATGATTGATTATCTTAGAAACGTACTCATTCTAACTTAAGAATTTTCTGAATAAATAGAACCTAAATTACGAGGTACATGTATTCTTTCTTTGCATTATGTATAACTTTTTAACTTACCAAATTATTAGATCATATTATATTTTGCGTAATCATTTGTATGATGAAAAAACCAGCATGTTATTACGCTGGTTAAGAAACAAAAAATTTTGAGTCAAAATAATGTCTTAACAGAATTACCTACCACTACTAAATGTGGCTTCTATAGAGTTTTCGACGTTAATGCTTATCAGATTGTTTCTTAATAATTGTTTACTCATCCTCACTTATCGGCATATTGAATTGCTATAATTCTAAATAAGCGTGGGTATTTGAAAAAAACCTACACAAAACGTGGCATTACATTAAAGCATCTAATTCATAATTCCATCATTAATTATATTTGCCATAACTTTAATTATTGTAAATGAGATTATGTGCAAATGCTATAATATAACTTCGTAGTTTCTAACTTTCAATTACAAAATTTGAGGACCAAAACAATTTAATTGTATCAAATTATATACCTAAATTATTTTTTAAACCGCGGGTTTCTTTATTTTCCTCGGGTTGGAAAAATATTTAGTGAAAAAAGCAAAAAAAACCTTAATAACTTTGAATACACCCTGATGTAACTGAATAAAAATATAATATCGGAATATCACAAAATACTGTTTTTGATTTTGGCTTGGGTAGCCCGATTATATTTCTTTGCAAATTGCACGTTATAAAAATTCTTAAAATGGGGTCGCTATGTAATTGCCTTAAAACCATTATACGATTTGAAATAACCCGTGCCTAAGAACGGGAACGGTATAACTATATATCATACAATATCAGACTACGCAGCAGGATAAGAGTTTTTAATTCCCCTCATATGTAAATGCAAACCATGGAAAATTACAATGACCTCTGTAAATAACAACCAATAATGATTGAGTTGAATGCTGATATATAGTCATTTTTTCAAAGCCTTCATTGAAAAAACTATAAACATGTGGTTCCGCTGGCTCATGTCATGATTGCTTTTTGAAAGCATAAAACTCTGGCAATAGAGTAGTTTATCTTAAGTATATCAAATTACAGCTTTGACAGGAAATGAAACATTAGAAGTAGTTCAACAAAAAAAATTAATAGATTTTCAAGAATGCTTTGTAATTCCGCATAACAAATTTAAAGTGCTTTTAATACCCGGATGCCACACAGCAGGCATACTTCCTAGTGAACAGTAACTCAAAAAATTCTCAACTTCAGACCCAGCATTCAAATAAAATGCAACCCGACCGACTAATTTTCGCTGTAAATAAACTAAATGAACACCTCGATAAAATCTGGTTTCCTACTCCAATCCATTGGAACCCTCATGCTTTCAAATGGGAGTTCAAGGAACAATACAAATATTCATATTTCTTGTCAATAATCGTCTTTAAGACGATCTTAGTTCTCGCATGTGTATCCAGTTGTGTCATTGGTATCCGCCACCGCGAATATTGCTCAATTGCCTATATCATTTGTATGGGCATCCTCGCTTTAATCATTTCCGTAATGATGGCCTTCGACGGTTTGATATGCTTCTATGGTGGGGATATATTGGCAGCTGTAAACTGGTGCTACTTCAGGCGAGGCTGGATAACACAATATGGTAAGATTTTTAAATTATTTTTAATAATTTTTAAAGTAATTATGGAATGATTTTTTTATTGCAGGTTCAAAGCATTCACAAACAATACTGGCGTATTTACTACTCAGCATTACAATATTTTCAGTCGTTGGTGTTTTAGGGGCCTCAAATTCTATTGTGGTCTCCGACTTGGATACATTTGTTGTAATTCTCAGGTTTATGGGTATCGATGAATCCAAATTTCTATGTAAATTTATAAGACATGTGAGCACCATGTATATAAGTCAAGTGTTGGCTGTTTGCTTGAGAAAAATTTGCATTACTGGACTAGTTGAAGGTTATTATCGAATGCAGTTTCTCCAACTGCTAGTTCAGCTTTTTCCTTCCGAGAGAACGGTCAACTTGTATAAAGAAAATTATATTGTGATGCAAATACTTTACGACTATGAAAACAAAGCCACGGCAGCACTTTTTGTGGGTATTTTCTTTAGTATATTTTTAGCTGTAAATACTCTTATGATTGGATTCAGTAGAGATAATATGCTGCTTTGTGGAATTTCGTTAGGATTAATTGTAGTTTTAGCGGTTTTATTGCATGTTTTGTTTACAGTTGGCTGTGCTTTGTATCAGTTTTCATGTAGGATTATTACTACATGGAATAAAAAGATTGCAGTGGGTTCTTTGCAAAGTAGGGAGAAAAGATATTTTCGTAGAGTTGTTAAAAGTCTGCAAGTTACTAGATTACCGGCAGGTAAAGTAGGAATTGTTGATAGGGATATTAAAGTTAATTATATGCAAAATATGTTAGATTACATTGTTGACTCAATCATAATCAACCCTCAGCTTTATAAAAAGTAATCCACAGACACTATATTATGAATTGTTAACTTATGCATGCTAGCAATAAAGAAGTTCGTAAACGTCACATTGCATTAAAAATTAAAACATGCTGTTCATCTGCCTACTTCTTACAAAAAAAACATATTTCCTTACAAGCCTCCGTTTATTTTAGGATTTAAACTCACTAAATTGTATTTTTACCTGACAGGACAAAGCACAGGCACACATGTTTCCCTGGAAGTTATTTTTGAAATAGGATTACGTCAGTCGAAAAGTTTGCCTAGTCTGAGCCAAAAAAAGGCTTTCGTAAACCCTCGCAAAAATTAAACATTCAGGTGGGTTGAGCGATGTGAGCTACTTTCATGTTCACTTAAAAAATGTCAAACATGCCATCAGCTAAATTTATCTAGTCAGCATTTTGACTTTGGCGTTTCAACCTGTCAAAAAATGATTCTTCAAAACAATTTAGACAATTTCGGAAATTATCTCCAGAAACTGGTAGCAGGAGAAAAGAAGTACAAATGCCAGTTCTCCTATGCGCTCACCCTCTTTAGCAAAATTTACTGGTTTCCTTGCCTAGAACCCATAATATTAAAATGGGACGGAAAACACGAACAGTTTAAAACATCAAAGATATCCAGCCCACGCTACTGGCTATGGTACTTCAACGTATTTATAATAGCTGGAATATTATGATTTGGATCGTGCATTTTAGTTCTCTCAAATCCAGATCAACCAACCAACTCAGCATCCCGTGTGATTGCAGCAGTTGGTGAAATATTTGCAGTTATTTTGTCATGCTTTGAATCTTACATTTTTACACGGAATGCTGAAGACCTCATTGCCGAAATAAATCATTTGACAAAACTTCGCTCAAGGTTGAGAACAAACTTTACGTTTGAGAATTTGTCGCCTCTCATTAATTTCAATAGTACTCATCAGAGTATTAAAAACGGAATGATTTCCTGTAAAAAATTCTACACAAGGTCGCCCATCTACTGGAAAAATACTTGTAGTGCGATTCAAATAACGATAATTGGATTAGCCTTGATTCCAACGATGTTATCTGCTATGGCGGTGTATACTCGATTGGACCCATTTTTCTATTCTTTTTCTAAACTTCCATTTATTGAAACCATCTTAAACCCAAATCTCACCTGGGTTTTAACAATTGCTCTTAGATTTTTATTGGCACTGGGGTGGCACTACAGGTTGCTCAAAATTCGTTTAATTTAATTTGTGAAGGTTTAATGATTATGGGCTTTTTTATTACTGTATTTTATAATGTGGCAAGTCTCAGAGGCTATAGAATATTTGAAATTCATGTTTATTTGATGTTTCCTTGTATCTCTTTTATAGCTACGGTTTTTATATGTATTGCAATTCCTCTTGCTGCAGAGCTGGGAACAAAGAGTACAGTACTTATTCGCAAAAGGAGAGAAGGTTTTCAAACAATTGTTTGTAAAAGGAGTAGTGAAAGGTGTACGAAAGAAATGATTAGTGTTCTTGAGACTTATAAAGCATTAAGACCTATAGAAATATTGTGTGCTTCATTTTTTGCATTGGAGCATGGCGCAGAAGCTTTGTACATGTATTGGGTATTCATCAGAACTGTGGATGGGATGATGCTACCTTTTGTGAGTGAATGAAATATTGGGTGATTTATGATGCTTATTAAGTTTCAGCAAAAAGAATAAAAAGAAAAAATGTAGAATATTAAAAAAGTCTGTCATAATCAAAAATTTTAAATCATGCAATACATCCTTGTAATATTTACTCATTATTTTGACACATGAATCAGTTACAGTTAAAAATACTTCATATTTGTTTTAAATTATCAATTAACAATAAACATCTCTTAAGCTGTACCTCTTACTCAAAGCGAGTCTGGATGGTGTCTCGGCATAACCATAATTACATTCCCGCCACCACGACGTTTTTCTTTTACTCTTTGCCAATACTCAAATACTGTAGTTCTCAGAAATTGAATTATTTCAATAAAAAATAATAATATTGCAAATCCCCAGCCACCAAACAGCACTACAAATACCACAAAAATATTACCACTCATTGTCGGCGCTTTTATAGCTGACTCGTCAATGGCATTATTCCAATACTCGGCACTCTTAATGTACCTTGACCACCAGTCAAAAATGCCCGTCTCCAAGACAATTTTCTGTCTTCTGATCAACACTGACGGTACATTGTATAAAAAGTAGAACGCATTAAAAGACGAGTAATACGCTTTCTCTACTCCCAAATGAATATGAGAGTGTGGAATTTTCTGTTTGTGTAGCAACTTTGAGTAGTGGGAACTCATGAAACTTGGCAAAACCAAAGCCGAATTATTACACAATTTTAAATGTTCCCATAACAAATTCTCTTCCCTCTGCATATAATTCTTTGCTGCTTTTCTTCTCACTGAAATTTGCCAAGGTTTTTTTGCAGCTTTTTTAAATTTTTTAGCAAATTCTATGGCTAACATGAGCGTGTAAAACTTTTGTGGATGTAAGGATGTCTTATTGTAAACCATTTCTTCCACCTTGTCACCCACATCCTCCTTTAAAAAAGTTGAATGATTTAGAATGTGTATTTCAGACATCAAACATCCCTTAAATTCTCTATCGTACACGAAATGCGACATATTATGCCCACTCCTTTGAAGTTCTTCTATTGAACAGCTCATATCAGAAGTAAAAACGCTTTTTATTGTTCTACCAAATGCAACAAACTTTTTATCAACTAACTGCTGGAATGTCTGTATGGGTACAGGTGTACGTGGTAGAACCATATTGTAAACGTCGAATCTGTACGCATTACTTAAAATTATAGCAGATATTGAGAACATGACCATGACAAATCTCAGTTTTGACACTCTCTCACAAACCAGGTCGTTTACATCCTGTTCTAAGTAGATTCTAACGATATATGTCAAACGTTTTAAGGAAGTTGTGTGTTTTTTAACATTCAAATATTTCAGTATAACAATTAATGCAGCGGTAGAGACAAATATAAGTATCCAAGTATAAAGATCAAACGCAATTATGAGCTCTTTATAAGCTAATATTTCTGTGTCGGGTGCACCACACGCAATAAACTGCAGACTTCCTACAGTATTTGGTACAGAAAACCCGTACTGTTGAGGTATCTTACCAGTGTAGGTTACTTCGTATAACAATATTTTATAAATTTGCCATTTCCTGCTTCCTTTTTCTTCAAAATTTCCATTTACACAACGTCGTCCAATTAAGTCGTATGTATAATTGTTGAGAATTTTCATCCAAATATTCATATGAGCATGGGTGAGCGACTTTGTGGCCGAGTCAGAATGCAAAAATAAGGATTTAGTGAAGTTGTTTTTGCATTCGAGCATTTCCTTAAGAAAATCAATGCCAGTTGCTGGGTGTATATCAATTTGTATTTGTTTGTGATTGTGTTGACCATAGTTGCTGCTTGGATATTTCAAAACTGTTCTTAAGAATGGGGTATCAATTGGCGTATAATTTTGTGGGGTGCAGTAAAGGCATAAGTGGTATAGTTGTGAGGATGTCGTATGAAATATCAGTGAAACTATAAATACTTCATGGGATACATAAAGTCCTCTCCGTAATAATTCTTTCGCTGTAGTCATTAGTATCCCTCGGGAACGAGATTTCAAGGCTTCAAGTTCAGTGACAAAGGACACATGAATTGGTGGAACACTTGAGGGAATCGTTTTTGAATATATACTTAGAAACTGAAAATATCGAAATATTCTCGGGTAGGTTGTATCTCTTGGGATATGTGTGATTGCCTCTGAGTAAAAAAGGCTGAGTTGAACCTCGCAATTCCAGGGTCTAAGTTTGGAGGCATAGATGAGAAACTCCATCTCATAGTAGCATCCAGGCTCTAGTTCCTCAGGCGGGGCTACACAAGGTTTTGGAGATTTTCCGATACTTGACGTTTTATTAGCAGAAGCTCTTACTGGCAGTAGATCAAGGTCATTCGAATTTTCGTCGAAATTTGAAGTCACGAAGGCAACTTGAGAAAGTCGTCGAAGAATTATGGGTTGAGTAGTTTGGTAGGGTATGTCGAATCCGAGATAGTTGTCAACAAGACAGATGCAATGGGTGTGTGCCAAACTTGATAACAAACTCCTTAGCTTGTTCATTACCTTATACTCTAAATTTTGATGGAGTTTTGTATCTGAATATATGCGCTTAAAATTATACAGTTTTTTTATTTCGTCGGGATAAGCTGCATAAAAGTTTTTGAAATTCATAAGCTGAAAGTCTCCTTGAAACTTATTTTCACTACAAATTAATTGAATAAGTAAAAGTATATGAACCCACGTTAACTCTTTTGAATGCATTTTTACAATGATTTATATGTCGCTGTGGTTATGAGTGAAAGTTCAGTATAAAAGATATATTCAGAGATGAAATTTTGCCTTTTTTCTGTCTAAAGTTACAAGCGAATATAAATATTTTGCTTTAATACGTTTGAATTATGTATGTGTACAGGATCTAGTATTTTTGCCACGTCAGTAGAACGCTAGTTTCTGTGATGTAACCATGGCGAATATTGAGTGAAGCGTATGTTAGGATATATGTATGCGCTTAACTTAATGTAATATCAGCAACGCCTGTCAGTGGTGTCGTAACGAGTTTATGTAAACATAAGTTCCTACCTTAACGAGTATTGCGCCATCATTTCATATTACAATTTAGTGGTAGATTTTATAATGTACTTCATATGTGAATATAAATTGTTTTTCAGCTCAGTCCAAGTTTTCTAAAAATGGCAACTAATCAAATAAATCCAATTTATGTAAGTTGTTTTCGTAAGTCTGTCTGGCCAATTGGCTATGAAAGTCTAATAAAGATATCACTTAAAACAGCATACTGTCAAAATATGAAACGACAGGAAATTGACGGTATTGACACGCAAATAAATATGAAATGAAATGCCATAATGTTCCTAAATAACAGTTATAAAACCTAACAATTAGATTATATGATGGAAGCTATGAAGTCTTGCCGTGCAAAACTAAAGAAATGTAAAAAGCAAAAATCAAAAATGAGGCGATACACGCATAATTCTGTTTCTGTAAAATTCGCGATTCTGTAAGTTGATATTTATGTAGTAGTAAAAGTGAAAAATTGTATACTTGTGCAGACAGATGAGTTGGATAGTTGATAAATCTCTTACAGAAGGTTTAAATATTACTTAAATATTTTAGAATAGTTATGAGGATAAGAAAGAATAAATAGCAAGTTTTATCTCAAGTCACGCACCGCCAGCAATCTAAACTTCAAAAAATATTTTTATTACTCTGTGGTCCCCACTATCAATAGTTTCATAACATTAATTTTTAAAATTACAATTTGTACTTCTATCTTCCATTTATATAATTAGGTAATTTTACAAAATACAGATCATAAGTCTATACCTTTCTTCAGAAAATACCGAAAATACATTATATCGAGTTCCCCACAAGCATTTGCATTTGAATTCGAAAGCAATGGTGACTAATGCAGCGATTTAATTTGGGAATTAATATTTTATATGATAATATTTGCTTGCCACTAATGTCACAGGGAATTCAATTGCTACTGCTACTTTTTACAAAACTAAAAATTATTAACTCAATTTAAATTTTTGGATCAAACTTTTGTACAAGTTTACTTTAAACTAGTAATTAAAAGTAAAGATTATTTTAATTAATGTCTCTGTCTGTTTCTATTTAAACCTATAAAAATACATTTATGTTTTTTCAAAACCCTACCACCAAATTAACTCACAACTTATTACCCTATTTTGCATATCAATTTTAATGACACAAAATAATAAACTCAACCGGAAGCTCTAAAGGAGGAGGAGAAAAGGAACTCACTCTGGACCTCAGTAATGTTCTCGAATCTTCCATGGAAACTTGGCCAGATACGGTCCCCAGATCTCCCCGTCTCTCTGCGTTACATTTATAAAAGTAAAAAAGAAAAGTCAATTTAATTGGAATTAAATTGCCTGCATTGATTCCATGTTCATGTTTCCATATTTTTAGCTAAGGAGGCTTACATTTTCTTGGAACCCGATTAAACGAAGTTGCTTGAGATTGGCCAAATGTTGAATTCCACAGACTGCGCTGCTATAGCCTAAGGTCCCACCTTCAATACCCCAAGCAGCGAGGGAAAGTGAGAGCACCTCAAGACCTTGAATACATTTTCGATAAGTAAATATTAAAATGTGGCATTATTATCATTCGCGAAATAATTATCCCTAATTTGCTTAGCTTACTTTTCAAAGAAGTGATGTTCGCCCTCGGCACTGTGACTGGTCTCCAGTCTCTGGTCCTCCCTTCCTCGTTGATTCTCTGGACGTCTAGGAGATCCAGTCCTGTGAAAGCAGAGTCATCAAGGCGCCCCCACAAGGACCTCAACGAAGTCAGATTTGGCCACTGCTCACAAATCAAAGTGAACATTTCACTTCGCAACTGTTTGATCTTCAACTTTTCCAGGTTTGGAAGCCACGCCCCCAGCATTTGCACGTGCTCAACATCAAATTCTTCTGGCCCATCAGGAAAGCTATTCTCTGGGTAAAGTTCCAATTCTGTGCAGGTCGGCAACACGAAGCCCCTCATTTCCTCCATATCTCTTGTGTTCTTCAGCATGGAATGGTCCAGCAATGTAAGAACCAACTTCCGCAGGGTTGGGAAAGTCCGCAAGAAATTCATGGAGAGCATGTGTGGGTAATAAAGCTTCAATTCCTGGAGTTGACGAAACGTTCCATTGTTCGGAAGCTTGAGGACATCTCCGGTTTCCATTTGAATAGCCATAAAATCTCCACTAGTGTGCAGACTAAGGCTCTTGAGGGTGCCAGCGCAGGTCTTCAAAATCGCCTGGAGGGAAGCCACATCCCGACGTACTCTGAATCCATGAATCTCCAGCGTGTCCAGAGCCGGACATGCGTTCAACAGCCCTAGAATATCGTGACGCCCATTTATGTCATCAAAGTCGAATCCCAATAGATTAAGGTTGCAGGTCCTCTCATCAGCTCTGCGCACGACTCCAAGTGACCTGAACAGGTCATCGCTCTCGGAGTAGCCTTCTACATTTAGTACCTATTTAATTAAGCAGATACAGCAAACCGTTAAAAACATGAATTTATTGAACTCAGATTGACTTCTATTTAATTTTTCTTAACGCATACCTTCAGTGATGGACAATGAGAAAAGAACTTCGTCCAGGAAATGAGGGATCCTTCGGAATTAAATTCACAAAAATCTAACGATTTTAAACTTTCGTTTCCTCTACCCTCCAGTTCCGGAAATGCACTGGCTTGTGACAGATCCTCAAGTCCTTGAATTCTGCAGTGGAGTAACATTAGCACCTCCAGCTTCGGGCATGACACAAGAATAGCTTGATAGAAGTCCTCAGCAGATGAAAAGATGACTTCCCACATCTCCAATGATTTGATGTGACTTCCGCAACGTTCCCAAAACTTTGAAGAAACCGCTGAATTACCCAAAAAGAGTGCAAATGTGTCAGCAAAGGGACAAGTAGTGAATGTGCTCAACCCATTGTCCACGACAGGGAGAAACTTGGACAAACGTGCCACGACTTTGGCAGATCCCTTCATTGCTTTCGAAGCAGCCACCAGCCACTCCTTACACACCTGACGACACTCCTTCAACTCCGCCAGAGATAACCCATTAAAAATGATATCCAAGATCTGAAAAAATAAAAAGAATTTCCCACTTTAATTTTTTTTAAATCAAAGGTCAGCTTAACAGACGTTGGTCATGCACGTGGGGTCACCACCAACAACTAATAACTAATTGATGGAGAAGTGCTTACCACTTGATTTTGAAGAGGGTGCACCTCGCCACGGATTGGCTCCATTTTCAACTGCTGAGGTATTCGGACGATATCACAAACAACAAACTTTAAATTTAATCGATAATTATGGAACTGGAATGCTTATTATGAATTTAAAATCTAAGAAGAACGAATTTAATAATTCTAAGCAATGCTGGGGAAAATTGAGAAGAGGACTATTTCGATAAGGCTGCAGATCAGATAATCGTTTTGAAGGTCACTCAATCTTTTCATTTGAAGGTCACGACTTTTTTCATACCCTCGCCTCACGCACCTTCAACCTTGAACAATTATTCAAACGACTTTCACTTAATTCCCGGGGATTTAATTAACAATTCAGCTATGTTAAGTGCTCAGTTAATTTAATTCCGTAACTAACTTAATCACAAGTTGGGCAAGAGAAATGCTCATACATAAGCTTATAATGTATTCAAGTGTTTTTCGAACACCGCTGCTGCTGAGCTGCATTCTCGTCTGTCGAACTTTGCCTACGCTGGTGATAAACAAACCTCAGTGTTTTTAAACTCCCGCCTTTGGTGACATTTTCGGATCACGAAATTGGGACACTTTGAGAATGAGAAATGCGTTGGTTTAGCCGCTTTAGAATTTTCATTGATGCTCTAACGAGAAGAGTGCAGGTTAGATGGGAGGCACAGTCGATGGAAAAGTTGTCTCGCACATGCCATACAACTTGAGATAATTGAAATATGCGTAGGTACGATGTAGTTATGCGCAGTTATGTCAAAACTTAAAGTTTCTAAAGAAGTATTTTCAAAACAAAGATTTTGATCGCAAAATAATGAGTATAAATGATTAAATGAGCGTAAGGTAGATTTCTAAACAGAAAAACAAAATTGTTATGCCCAACTTTAGTTTTATGACATAACCAACTATCGATAAGGTTTGGTCAGGGGAAAATTTGTTGATAATTAAGCATAAAACAGTCGCATGACAAACATTTTTCAACCGCATGTGTTATATTTGTTATCAGCTTGTGTAAGGGTTAACCATGAATCGCGTAATAAAAAGTTCAAATACATATTTACGGACCCAGTTGAAAAAGTTTAGCGCAAATTTTAGGTTTCCCAAGAATTAATTGTTTTTTTTTGCATTTGATACAAGATTCGAAAACAAGATAGGACAATTTGATATTTACGTCCAGGTAATTTGTTGTTCAGGTAAGTGAACTTTTTTTACTAGACTATGGTCACAACATACATTTTCCATTCCTCAGCTAAACGAGTTCAATGTTATAAAATTTACTCTAAAAAAATTAAATCGCATTTCAAATATTTGTAATAGTTAAATAGGTTTAAAAACTCTAAAACGAATTAAAAGAACGAATATGGTTGCAGAAATGGCTCCATTAAGCTTTATTGCTTCACTTTCGTGTTTTCTTATCGGGTATAGTCACAGTTTTGAAGCGTTTCACGGAGACTTTCAACCAATGGATTTTCAAAACTTTTATACCGACTATCCCACAGAATTGAAACGATTTTACAACTTTACTCGCACATATCAAAGTATACCGTTCATAGAAAACTTAGAAATCATTGTTCAAGGCGAGCTCAAAACCTTGATGTCAAGCTTGGATGGGTTGCATTGCTTATGTCTTGTTGACAACTACGTCGGACTCGACATGCCCGAACAAATTTCACAACCTTTCATACTCCGGCAACTTGCTCATGGTACTTTAGTGATCCGAAACGAGAACGAAGATTATGAAGACACGGTTTTTCTTCCTGTGAGAACTTTAAATAAGAATGTTTCAAAGTTGGAGCTATCGCCGAATCCATGTATGATCCTTCACGATCGCTTCAGACTTATTGATTGCTACTACGAGATTGATTTTCTCTTTTACGCGTCAAAACATACGCCGTGGAGTTGTCAAGTTCAGTTTAATCTTTTTACTCCTTCTAAACCATACACAGCTTACCCAAAAATATTTCAGTTTCTCAAGTTCATCAATATATTTGAGCATACGTTTCCTTTAAGTGTGCCTCCACTCCATGTATCTTTTGTTACTGAAAAGGAAAACCTGGAAGCCCATGAAACTGTTACCGAAGGAGTACTAAGATCCACAGCTACAACAAGTAAACGTATGGGACATCTCTTATCGCATGAAATATTTCTTATTTCAGTAATATCGCAAATTAGTACACAGCTTTATCATGTATGTCTGCAGTGTACTTCGGAAAAGTATATTGTGGTCGAAGAAAAATTCTTACGTGAGATTTTACAAGTTCAAAATAGAAACGCTGGTCAACCTAACCACAATCAACTTCAAATCTGGATACCAGAATCAAATGGCAATGACTTTTACAGAAACATGCTTATTTGCAAAAACAATTTCGCCAAAACCTTATCCTTTGACTCTTCTTCGGCCCTGGATTCACTTGCGCATGCTTACGCAAGTGTTTGGATGAATATTTTCAGCAATTACACATATCCTTTAAGTGAAGGCAGCTACTGTGTGAATGGAAAATTGCAAGAAGTTGGAAACAAAATTCACCATGATTTTAGCATAGATTTACATGAGAAGACATACACCGGAGGTACACCTCAACAGTACGGGCTACAAGTACCAAATACGCTGACCAGTTTACAGTTTATTGCGTGCGGTGCACATGACACGGAGGTATTAGCTTTTGCGCAACTTGTCATTGCCTATGACGTTCCTACTTGGATACTTGTGGTTCTCTCTAGTGCCGCATTGTTTTTGGTATTAAAATACTTAAAAGTGAAAAGAAAGAATGGAACATTTGAGGGGTTTACATATATCGTCAAGGT
Organism: Willowsia buskii; assembly: GCA_034700685.1. Taxonomy (NCBI): domain Eukaryota; kingdom Metazoa; phylum Arthropoda; class Collembola; order Entomobryomorpha; family Entomobryidae; genus Willowsia; species Willowsia buskii. Next base: position 14,447 of record JAQIXW010000289.1, read on the forward strand.
GTATTTAGAACAGGATTTGGATGAGCTAATTTGTCAAAGAGAGTTCACACTTCGATTTTTGGTAGTCATGTTTTTATTTCCTGCGGCATTTCTCAACATTGGATGGAGAAATGATATATACAACATGGTTTTGCCTCGTATGCCTCTTCAGATCAAGATATTTCAGCAACTTGTTGAGAAAAACTTTGTCATCTACACAAGAACAAGCGAAATTTCGTTTCAACATAAACCGACCGACATAAACCTGCCAAAAGAGTTGCTTCAAACTCGGGATAAAAATGTGTTTTATCATATCTATGACAAAAATTTCACGGCTGAATTTCTCTCTGAAGTTCATGTTTTAAATCGTTCAAATTTGTATGAGGAAAGTGTGGGTACTGAGCTGGATCAATTGGTTTATAACAAATCATCTATTTATCATCATCTATTTAAAGTTTCTATTTTTAACTTAGCCGTTGAATCAGCCAAAAACTTAACAATATACAAAAATGAACTAAGTGGCTTAATTACAAGTGTAGAAAATAGACATTGGGTTCTGCAAAAATTTAGAGAGCAAGAAGAACCACTGCTATGGCAACATTTAAAAAATTGTAACAATTCTGCACTCATTTTGCCTAGCTTTATGGGTTCCAATTATTCCAAATTACTACACAAAATAGAATCACCAGCTAATATTCATTTTGGAGTGGGAGAAACGTATTTTCCATCTTTTAGCGCATTTTACCTTATTGGAAATGCGCCACCAATTTTGGACAGAAGAACTAAAGCGGTTTTAGCAACTGGAATTCTTGAATGGTGGCCAAAATATATTAAGAATACTGCACATTACAGTAATGCTATAGACGCATCAGCCATAGAGACACCTACAATGAGTGGAAGCATTCTCGTAGTATTTGTAGTATTCTTTGGGGGATGCGGAATTTCAATACTTATCTTTTTAGTTGAGTTTAGGCAGGTTCTCTTTGAAGTGTTTAAATATTTTGCAGACCATATTTCTGCTGCAATTTCTATATTGTTGGGTAGGGTACGAAGCTTGTTTGTCACTAGAACCAGAGTTGTTGTAATTAAGGTTTTTGAATTAGACAGCGATTTAAGATCAGCTCCTCCAGCTTCGGACATTACAGAAAAATAGATTGGTAGAAGTCCTCAGCAGATGGAAAGGTGACACTCCACATCTCCAAGGATTTGATGTGGCGTCCACAAGTCTCCCAAAATTTTGACGGCATTGACCCATCCATAAAGAATTAAAATGTGTCAGCAAACGGACAAGCTGCGAATGTGCACAACTCATTGTCCACGATAGAGAGAAAGTTGGGAAAAAGTGTAAGTGGACAGATTTTGACAGATCCTTTCATCGCTTTCGAACCTGCCACCAGCCACTCCTTGCACACCTGACGACACGCCTTTAACTCCGCCAGAGATAACCAATCAAAAATGACATCCAGTATCTAAAGAATTTGGAGGAAAAATTACCCAAATTAAATATTTGTTTAAGCATCAGTAATGAGAGGCCAGCTAAACAAACGTGAGGTCGCCATTAATTGACGTGTAAAAAAGCGCTTACCACTTGATTTTGAAGAGAGTGCACCTCGTGTTTTTGAACTCTCAGGTTTGGTGACATTTTCGTGTTAGAGGCCTGGGGCATTTTGAGAATAAAAAATGCATTGTCTTAGACGCTTTACAAGTCGAGTGCTTGTCATTCGTTGATCTTTTCCTTTTACAACTTTCTATTCACGTGGAAATATTCTAAAATTATTCCAAACCTCATTTGTCATTTGTCATTTTTTGCAAACCTCCGTTTACACAAATTCAGCCTTTGCTCGATGATGATACGCTGTAACTTACCATCAAATGTACAAAATGAATTAGCTAAAAGTCACTGCGATTTCACCAGATAAGAAATCACATTAATCCTGCAATGATATTTAGTAGATCCATTTTACAACCTAAGATTACTGAAGTGTATTTATGTGTAATTATATCAAATATTTATTGTTTCCAAGCTTGTAAATTTTCAAAGCCAGATGTTGATCACAAAAAAAGTGAGTAAAAAGTTGCGTCATTAAATCAGATAATAGTATGTTTTTGAACAGAAAAACAAAATGTTATGCACAACTTTGTTTTTATGACATGACCCTATAGACAATGTTTTGTAAGGAAAAAATTGTTAAGACTTAAACATTAAACATTTGCATGACAAACATTTTTTTAACTCAAATGTTATACTGGATATCGTCAAGTGTAAGTTAAAACCATGAATTGCTTAGTAAAAAGTTTAAATATGTATTTCCGCAACCAGGTGAAAAACTTTAGCATAAAAATAAGATTTCAAAACACTTATTTGTTTTTTGTGTGTATTTATTACATGATTTGAAAACGAGATAGAGCAAATTGATATTTCCGTAAATGTTATTTGTTTTGCAGGTAAGTGAAATTTTTCTTTACTTGGCTACGGTCACAACATACAACTTAGATTCCTCAGCTAAACGAGTTCAATGTAATACAATTCACTATTCTGAAGAAATTTTGAATCGCAAAACGAAATAACAAGAAACGAAAAGAAACAAATGGTTGCTAAAATGGATCTACTAAGCTTTATCGCAACATACTTGTGTTTTCTTATCGGGTATAGTCACAGTTTTAAAGCGACTTACGGAGACTTTCAGCCAATGGATTTTCAGAACTATTTCACCGCCTTTCCAAATGGATTGAAATCGTTGAACAACTTCACTCGCATATACCATAACATAACATTCTTTAAAACTTTAGAAATCGTAGTTCAAACACAGCTCGAAAGCTTAATGTCAAGTATACAAGGATTGCATTGTTTATGTCTGGTTGACAACTACGTCGGTTTCGGCATTCCCGAACAAATTTTGCAACCTTTCATACTCCGGCAACTTGCTCATGGCAATCTACTGATCCGAAACGAGAACGAAGATTATGAAGACATGGTTCTTCTTCCTGTGAAAACTTTAAACAAAAATGTTTCAAAGTTGGAGCTATCGCCGAATCCATGTATGAGCCTTAATGACCGCCTCAGAGTTGTTGAGTGCTTCTACGAGATCGGTTTTCTCTTTTACGCTTCAAAACATAGGCCGTGGAATTGTCAAATTCAGTTTAGTCTGTTTACTCCTTCTGCACTATTCACAACTTACCCAAAGATATTTCAATTTCTCAAGTTTATTAATATACACGAGAGTACGTTTCCATCAAGTGTGCCCCCACTCCATGTATCTTTTGTCACTAAAAAAGAAAACCTGGAAACTTATAAAACTCTTCCGGAAGGAGTGCTAAAAAACACAGCCAAAACAATTAAACGTTCTGGACATCTTTTATCACATGAAATATTTCTGGTTTCAGTGATATCCCCAATCAGCACACAGCTATATCATGTATGTCTGCAGTGCACTTCGGTAAAGTATACTCTCGTCAATACCAACTTCATACGTGACATTCTACAAGCTCAAGACACAACCTATAGTCCGCTCAACCACAATCAACTTCAAATCTGGATACCAGAATCAAATGGCAATGACTTTTACAGAAACATGCGCATTTGCAAAAACAATTTCGCCAAAACCTTATCCTTTGACTCTTTATCGGTCATGGATTTACTTGCCCATTCCTACGCCAATGTTTGGATGAATATTTTGAACAATTACACATACCCTCTAAGTGATGACAGACATTGTGTAAACGGAAATTTGCAAGAAGTTAAAAACAAAACTCAAAAGCATGATTTTTGGATAAACTTAGTTGAAGATACATACACAGGAAGCATACCTCAACAGTACGGGTTGCAAGTTCCAAATACGCTGGCAAGTCTACAATTTATTGCATGCGGTCCACCGGAAACGGAGATGCTTTCTTTTGCGCAACTTGTCATTTCCTTTGACGTTCCTACTTGGATATTTGTATTTCTCTCTAGTGCCGCATTAATTTTGATATTTAAATACTTAAATGTAAAAAGAAAGAACGGATTTAGTGGATTTACATACATTGTTAAGGTGTATTTAGAGCAGGATATCGATGAGCTTATTTGTAAAAGAATGCTCACACTTCGATTTTTGCTAGTCATGTTTCTATTTCCTGCTGCATTTCTGAGCATTGGATGGAGAAACGATATATACAATATGGTTTTGCCCCGTCAGCCAGTGCCAATTAAGACATTCCAGGAGTTAGTGGAAAAAAAGTTTGTTATCTACACAAGAACAAGCGAAATTTGGTATCCGTACAAACCAAAGTTGTTAAATGACTTGCTTCAGAATAAGGATAATAATTTGTTTTATCATGTCTATGATGTAAATTACACTGCTAAGTTTAAGTCCGAAATATTTGTTTTAAAACATTCAACTTTTAACAAAGAAGTTGTTGGTACTGAGCAGGATCAATTAGTTTACAACAGGTCATCTCTGCATCCACACAAAGTTTCTATTTTTAACTTTGCCGTTGAACTAGCCAAAAACTTAACAGAACCCAAAAGTGGATTCGTGATTGCTGATGCGGAAAATCGAGAATTGGTTGAGCGAATTTACAGAGAGCAAGAAGAACCATGGCTATGGAAACATTTAGAAAGGTGCAACAATTCAGCTCTCATTCTACCAAGTGTTATGGGTTCTAACTATTCCAAATCACTACATAAAGTACAACCACAAGCTAATATTCATTTGGGAGCGGGAGAAACGTATTTTCCGTCTTTTAGCGCATTTTATCTTATTGGAAATGCACCGCCAATTTTGGTCAGAAGAATAAAAGCAGTTTTAGCAACAGGAATTTTTGAATGGTGGTCTAAATACATTAAGAACACTGCACATTACAGCAATGCTATAGACCCATCATCCATAGAAACGCCTACAATGAGCGGAAACATTCTCGTTGTATTTGTGGTGTTGTTTGGTGGATGTGGAATTGCAATATTTATCTTTTTACTTGAGTTAAGGCACGCTCTCTTTAAAGTGGGTAAATATTTTGCAGACTACATTTCGGCTGCAATTTCTGTATTGTTGGGTATGGTACGAAGCTTCTTTGTCACTAGAACCAGAGTTGTTTTGATTAAGGTAAAAAATGTTTTGTCTTCTTGTACATAAATGAAAACTAAGACACACATTATATATTTAAAAAAATAAACATATGAGTTTTAGCAAGTAAAACTATCACAAATCAGATTTCCCTTTACCAACGAATGCATAGAAACCCCACTACCATGATTTAAGTTGTTTGAGATGAATGTTAAAAACTGCGAATTGGTGTCTTCATATTCATTAAAGCATATTCATATTTCCATAAAGGCTTTCAGTACTCATCAAAGACTGGTTGGGACCTCAAACGTAACATGGGAGCTTTTGTTAAAGCCTTTCAAACATTTCTCGTTTGACGGACATGCTCGGTGTATGCTCAATTTTATCAAAGGTTAATCTGTCGAAACTTTTGTCTGTAAAGTAAATATGGTGAAACGTTGCGTGATGAAATGAGAGTAAAGTAGTTCCAAAACAGATAAACAAACTGTTTACTCCACCATAAATATATATGAAAGCGTAATATTCTTTCTAAAAGTTTTCAATACTCTTTTCTGTCAATGTTTTGCTTGTACAACAAGAAAAATTATAGATAAGGTTTGGTTAAGAAAAAAATTGTTACGACTAAAACATTAATTACTAGCATACTCAACATTTCTTAACGCACGTGATATATTGGATTTGTCATTGTAAGTTTAAACCATAAATCGTTTACTAGAACATTTAAATGTTTCTAAGGAACCAGTTGTTGAAAAATTAAGCACAAATTTTAGGTTTCAAGGTTTAAATAATTATTTCTTGTTTTTGTGCTCAGTATATGATTTGAAAACAGGATAACAGAAAATATTTACGTAAATTTTATTCGCTATTCATGAAAATAACAGAAAAGCATATTTCTTCGGGTAGGCTATGGTCACAATATACCTTTTCCATTCCTTCCGTCAAAACTCATATTTCAGCCCACTTCTTTTGCAATAATTATGGGCTTCGGCTTCATAACAAACAAGACATTTTTTGTTTTAGTATACTCGTCAGCATATCCGTTAACATTAATTCGTGTAAAGTAAAACAAAAATAGGAAATGGTAAATATGTTTTGAAGGTTACAGAATTAGCGAATTATCATAATGATACATATCTATTGGTGAATCAACCTACCACAAATGCAGCAAAGCAAGCATCTAATGTAATTAACCATATGGTTATTCTCTTTGTTACATACATTGATCCTGATCAAGCTTTCAGCATTAACTCAAATAAATTATACATTTTATTTATACAATATTTTTCATAATGGAGGGCAGAGTTAATTTTCAGGTGCCCACAAGGCTTGGAAGAGTGTTGAAGAACTTGCATGAAGATATGAGTATGAGAAATACATGTAATTCATGAAACATAAAACAAAAAAACGCTAAACTTAAAAGGCAAATCATGGTATTGTGGTCCTTATGCATTCAATAATAACAAATGTTGTTATTGTTATTGTGTTATTTCGTATCATATGCATATATTTATTTATCCTTTTTTACATGTAAATAGTAATAACAGCAAGTGCAATGCAGGAGCTTCGATATTGATTAGGATAAATTTTAAATATTTCTAATATGTCGTGGTATTTTTCCTTTTCGGATATATACGTAAGAATTATATAGACCTAACCTTAATTACAACAACTCTGGTCCTAGTGACAAACAAGCGTCGTACCTTACCCAACAATCCAGAAATGGAAGAAGTAATGTAGTTTGCAAAATATTTACCCACTTTAAAGAGAACGTGCCTTAACTCAAGTAAAAAGATAAATATTGCAATTCCACATCCACCAAAGAACACCACAAATACTACGAGAATGTTTCCACTCATTGTAGGCGTCTCTATGGCTGATGCTTCTATTGCATTACTGTAATGTGCCGTGTTCTTAATGAAGGTTGACCACCACTCAAAAATTCCAGTTGCTAAAACTGCTTTAATTCTTCTGACCAAAATTGGCGGCGCATTTCCAATAAGATAAAATGCGCTGAAAGATGGAAAATATGTTTCTCCCACTCCAAAATGAATATTAGCTTGTGGTTGTACTATTTTATGCAGTGATTTGGAAAAGTTAGAACCCATAAAACTTGGTAGAATGAGTGCAGAATTGTTACACTTTTTTAAATATTGCCATAGCAGTGGTTTTTCTAGCTCTCTATAAATTTGCTCAATTAATTCTCCATTTTTATAATATTCATTCTCCAATTCATTTTTGTATTCTTTTTTACTTTTTGCTAACTCAACGGCTAAGTATAAAATAGAAAGTTTGGGTGGATGCAGAGACGACTTGTTGTAAACCAATTGATCCAGCTGAGTACCCATATTTTCCCCATAAAAATTTGAATGCTTTAAAACATGTGTTTCGGACTCAAACCTAACCGTATTGTTTTCATCATAGACATGATAAAAATAACCGTTAACCTTATTTGGCTTTGACTTTTTTGACAACTTTGGCTTATTCCAAAACCAAATCTGGCTTGTTCTTGTGTTGATGGCAAAGTTTTTATCAACAAGCTGCTCAAACGTTTTAATTTGAACAGGCTGGCGAGGTAAAACCATATTGTACACGTCGTTTCTCCATGCGTTGCTAAGAAGTGTTGCAGGAAATAAAAACATGACTACTAAAAACCTAAGTGTGAACATTCTTTGACACACTAGCTCATCCACATCCTGCTCTAAATACACCTTAACAATGTACGTAAAACTACCAAAGATTCCATCGTTTCTCTTAACCTTTAAATATTTGAGTACCAATACTAATCCGACGCTAGAGAAAACTACAAATATCCAAGTAGGAGCGTCAAAGGCTGTGACAAGTTGTGCAAAAGCTAGTATCTCAGTGTCAGGTGGACCGCATGCAATAAACTGTAAACTGGTTAGTGTATTAGGTACTGATAACCCGTATTGTTGAGATGTGCTTCCAGTGTACGTCTCTTCATATAAGAATATGCCAAAATCATGCCGGGTTTCGTTTCCAACTTCTTGCCAATTTCCGTTTACACAATGTCTGCCTTCACTTAAAGCGTATGTGTAATTGTTCAAAATATTCATCCAAACATTGGCGTAAGCTTGAGCAAGTGAATCCAGTACCGACAAAGGGTCAAAGGATAAGGATTTGGTGAATTTGTTTTGGCAAATAAGCATATTCCTATAAAAATCATTGCCATTTGATTCTGGTATCTGGATTTGAAGTTGATTGCGGTTAAGTGAATTATAGTTTATATTTTGAACTTTTAGAGAGTTTCTTATAAAGTTGGCATTGACGAGAATATACTTTGGTGGAGTACATTCTAGACATGCATGATAAAGCTGTGTGTTGACTAATGATATTACTGAAGCAAGAAATATTTCATGTGAGAGAAGATGTCCCATACGTTTACTTGTTGTAGCTGTGGTTTTTAGCACACCTTCCGAAAGAGTTTCATCAGTTTGCAGGTTTTCCTTTTCAGTGACAAAAGATATGTGGAGTGGTGGCACACTTGAAGGAAAAGTATTTTCGTGTATGTTGATAAACCGGAGAAATTGAAATATTTTGGGGTAATTTGACTTAGAAGGTGTAAAAATATTAAACTGAACTTGACAATTCCACGGCCTATTCTTCGAAGCGTAAGCGAGAAAATCTATCTCGTAGTAGCATTCAACCACTCTTGAGCGGTCAAAAGGGATAATACAAGGTTTCGGAGATTGCTCTGATTTTGAAACATTTTTGTTCAACTTTTTTACTGGGAGAAATACCATGTCTTCATAATCCTCGTTCTCGTTTCGAATGACTAGAGTGCCATGAGCAAGTTGCCGGAGAATGAAAGGTTGTGAATATTGTTCGGGTATGTCGAATCCGACGAAGTTGTCAACAAGACATAAACAATGTAATTCATCTAGGCTTGACATTAAGCTTTTGAGCTGGTTTTGTGCGACGATTTCTAATTTTTCCAGGAATGTTATATTTCGATATGTGCGAGTGAAGTTGTACAATCGTTTCAATTGAGTTGGATGGGTTGTATAATAATTTTGAAAATCCATTTCCTGAATATCATTGAATGGCATATTCTGATGACTGTAAATGGACAGAATCAGACAGCACGTAACTATTTCAATTACTTTAAATGAAATCATTGTGCCAATTTCGATGCTTTTGAGCAGAGGAGATAGTCAGAACGTTAATTTATTGAATATTTAGAAATTAGATTTCTTTACTTTAGAAAAATTACATCCAAACAATAAATCTGAATCTGAGATAGCAAACGCGTACAATGGTTTTAGGAGAAGTAAAGCTTCAACAGTAAAGGAACTTCTATCTTCATATATGGCGGATATTGATTATTTTAAGTTATATTTGGCAGTTTGGTAAGTTCCAGTAAAAAAATGGCTTGGCCTCGTAGCAACATTTGAAGCTCGTTATTGGATACACACATACAATGAACTTGGATACGTAGCAGTTGTGAACATATTATTGCCAAAATATTTGCTATTTTATTATAAAACGACGGTAATTTTGAAAGAATTTTCTACAAAATTGCAGTAATTTGCACTAACCTTATAAAACATGTCTAATGGACATGCTGCATTACATATAAAAATAAATACTTCTCAGGAAAATAAAATATTGGAACTCAATAAAACACTAGGATTTTTATTAGCATACCATATTATTATTTAGTGGAAACGCTATTAAATTCTGTATATGACTGTTCCTTGCTTGTCATTAATATCGAGCTTTGGCTGCATCAAATTATAATATCGACACGCTCTCTGATATAAGCATTACAAAAACAATTTGCATTTGGTAATACGTTCAACGTTGAAAAAATAATTAACTAGATATTTCGGTAGTCGACATGCACACCAACAGTGTTGGAGCAGTGGCTTTCAATTAACAAACCAATTAACTGAATGTAAGATACTAATCGTATGAAAGGGAAGCCGTAATCATTCGTGTGAGTATATATAGAGACATACAGGTAATGAGTTTGGTATTGCTTATTATGTCGGTTTGATAGTTAAATGAGTATGTATTTATGTATATAGATTTTATAGCCCTTTTCTTCGGAATATACATCTATATTCTCTCTGGGTAAAATGATAATTAGATATTATCGACTGGCTTATTTTATGCAAATGTTTTATTATGCTCAAGCTTATTCAAATAATTGAATTCCTTTTTAATTCCTATAAAACATATGCATAGGCGGAGAAAATTATGAAAAATATAACTGACGAAAACTCAAAACCCTGAAAATTCGGCTTTTCCAGATAAGCGTGAAGGGTGAAGTATGAATATGAGAAATATATATGTAATAAATGAAAATCTAAAAAGAGAACGAAAAACGTGACATCGCCAAGTTAACTGATTACGTAATCTCTATGAATTCAATAATCACAATATGGCTGATTTCTGATTGTTTCACTTTATACCACCATATAAACATCAGTTTGTTTAGGTAATTAATAATAACATCGATGTGATTTTTACATTTTTAAGATATAAGCATAAACAAAAACGTATAAAAAAAGATACAATATGATATAGTATAAGAGTATTTTACTTTTCGCCTAATCGAAAACCAACCAAAGATTACCTTACTTTAATCCTGATGACTTTGATTTTAGTTACAAATTGACATCGTACATGCTACAAAAAGAGAGAAATTGCAGCAGAAACCTGACGGGCAAAAGATTTTTTTTGCCTCCAACAAAACCAGTTTTGCTTCAACTAAAAATAAAAGTATAGCAATTCCACAACCACCAAAGAACACCATAAATACAACCAAAATGTTTCCACTCATTGTAGGCGTCTCTATATCCGATGGGTCTATTGCATTAGTGTACTGTGCAGTATTCTTAATATACTTTGACCACCATTCAAGAATACCGGTTGCTTGAATCGCTTTAACTCTTTTGACCACGAATGGAGGCGCATTTCCTATCAATAAAAATGCTTGAAAAAATTTGAAATACGTTTCCTCAACTCCATGATGGATATTTGCATGTTGAACAATCTTGTGCAGTAATTTAGAATAGTTGGAACTCATGAAACTTGGTAAAATCAGAGCAAATTTGTTACACCTTTTTAAATGTTGCCAAAGCAGCTTTCCTTCTTGCTCCATATAAAATCGAGTAATAATTTTCGTCCTAGGAGAAATAGGATTGCCCAGGAAACTACTTGCAGGTGTAATGTTACTTGTTAAATGAGAGGCTGACTGAAGCACGGAAAATTTGTGTGGCTGTAGAGATGTCATGTTGAAAACCATCTCATCGACATCAGTGCCCACCTCTTCATCGAGAAATGTTGCATGTTTTAAAATAAGTATTTCCGACATTAAAATAACTTTGGAAATATTACTATACACAAGATGGTTATTAAAAATATTGTTCATATTTTGAATTTTACTGTTTGAAAAACTAAAGTATACGTCTGTGTTTCTTCTTGTTCTGGCGTAGATGACAAACTTTTTATCCACTAGCTCCTGAAATGTTTTAATTGGAACAGGCAAGCGGGGCAAAAACATATTGTACACGTCATTCTTCCATGAACTGCTAAGAAATGTAGCAGATAGAAAAAACAAGGCTATTACAAATCTGATTGTTTTCCCTTTTTGACAAACCAGTTCATCAACACCCTGTTCCAAATACACTTTATAAATGTACGCGAGGCGTCCAAGGTTCCCATTTTTTCTGTTAATCTTGAAAAATTGAATACCAAAACCAATGCGGCACTAGAGAGAAATACAAATACCCAAGTGCCCTGATCAAATACAATGACAAGGTATTTAAACGCTAGTGTCTCTGTGTCTGGTGCGCCGCATGCGATAAATTGTAAACTTGTCAGCGTATTTGGTACAGCAAACCCATACTGCTGAGGTGTGCTTCCTGAATATCTCTCATCACCTAATTCTATTCTAAAGTCATCCTAAGCATTGCTTTGAATTTCTTCCAAATTTCCATTTACACATTGTTTGCCTATGCCTGCTGGATATGTATATTTTGCTAAAATTTTCATCCAAATGTTCATGTAAGCATAGGCAAGTGAATCTGTGGCTGATGAAGAGTGCAAAAATAGAAATTCGGTGAAATTGTTTTGGCAGAGGTGCATATTTCTGTGAAAATCATTGTCATATATTTCCCATACGCGCATTCGAAGTTGGTAGCTGTTTTGTAGACCATGGTTTCCATTTAGAGTCTCTAAAATGTTACGTATGAATATGCTATCGACATGAACATACTTTTTTGCTGGACATTGCAAGCATACTTGGTAAAACTGTGAATGATTTAGAGATATCATTGAAACGAAAAATATTTCATGTGAAAGAAATCGTCCTCTTCTTCTTCGTGTTTTAGCTGTAGTTTTTATCACGCCTGGAGTATTTGTGGTAGACGTCAAGTTTTCCATTTCAATGACAAATGATATATGGATTGGAGGCACGCTTGAAGGAAACGTTGTCTCGTACGTGTCAAAAATGTTGAGAAAATGAAATATTTTGGGATAGCTCGTTTGCGGTGCAACAGGAGTGAAAATATTTAAATGAACTTCACAATTCCAGGGCTTCGGTTTAGAAACGTAAACGAGAAAATCGAGCTCGTAGTAGCACCCAATAACATCGTTTTTACTATACTGTTTTATACAAGGATTCGGAGATCCCTCAAAATTTGTTAGATTTTTATTGTTCGTCAGCGTTTTTACAGGAAGAAATACAAAGATTTCATCTTCCTCCTTTTTCGCAGAAACTAAAGAGCCATGAGCAAGCTGCCGAAGTATGAAAGGTTCTACAATTTGTTCAGGAATTTCAAATCCGTTGTAGTTATCAACAAGACATAGGCAATGCAAACCAGCCAAACTTGAGATTATGTTTCTGAGCTCAAGTTTCACAACCGGTTCTAAATTGTTCAAAAACCTTGGGTTTCGAGTGAAAGCCCGAGTGAAATTTTGCAATAATTTTAATTCCTTTTGATGAGAGGCATCAAATTTTTCAAATTCCATGAGCTGAAAGTTGCCATAATAACTGTCAACACTATAAATCGACTGACTTAGATAAGAGATAGCTATACCAATCAATTCTACTGAAAACATTGCTACAACTAGTTAGGTTTCACTGTGAGAAAAAGATATCACTGTCCACACGTTTGCTTTGGTTATTATATTTATTATATTGTTTTAGGTGGGGTTTTAATATTTTCCATCGAAAAAGATATCCCACAGGTTAAAAAACATAATTATACAAAAGAAAGCGTTAACGCTATTCTAAAATCATTATCTTGCTTGCGACAAATATTGAATTTTATTTTAGCTGTTTTAATTACTTCAACTTCCGAAAGAAACGGATGGCTTGGCCACGTAACAAAAACATTCAAAACTTGATATAAAGGACACACGTACGATGAACATCGATAAATAGCACATGTTAACATATTTTTATTTCACCAGTATATTTGTCAATAAATACGTATCTATAAATAATAGTTTGTGAGCGTGTTGCATATTATTATTAAATATGGTTCAGAACCATACGTATCTGAGCACATGGCGACATTAGTTAGTTTGGACTTTGATTCTGTGAGTATTATATGTGCAACGGAAAAAAGCGATACCAGTCTACAAGGGACTACCTTCCAAAATTGTCATTTATATCAAGCTTTAACTGTCGGAGAAAATCAATTAGACAAGCTTACTGATACAAATGAAGCCGAAATAATGCTTTCGTAACACAAAAGTCTGTCAGAGATAATTGATTGGGCGTGTCACTAGTCTGAATAGATAGAGTTGCTTTTAATTAAAAAATAGTTGAATGTGAATTACTTGTCGTATTAATGAAAAGAAATAAAATATTGAAGGTAAAAGCACTACTGTATTTAGTTTGGTGTTGCATATATTTCATATTTGTTAGATAGTTTGAATATTTATGCTTGTGAAAATGTATATAACAGAAATACATCAGCATCAAAGTTAATATTATTATGCTTATTCTCTCTCCTGTGAAAATTGTTACTTAACAATGTAGATGAGCTAGCACTATCAAATGTTTAAATTTTAAATTTATTTCGGTAAATTAATTTCTTTTTCTCATAACCACTTCAGGCGGATTAAATCATGCAAAAATCATACAAATTAAGTGCGCATGCACCTGTTATGATTTTTTTAAATTTGGCTTTTATTTTTATGCCAAAAAAAATTTAACCGTTTCAAATGACAGCTTGTAATTTAATGTTTAAAGTTTAAACTCGTATATACATTCGTTCCTATTTTCAACATGCTCATGTAATATTTTAATTGAGTAATTAACAATATTTACAATTATTAAGTAATAATTTATATTGATTTTATATAATATTTTAGTATTGATAGAATATTATTAATTAGAACTTTTTGTATACTATTATTAATTTTAAAAAGTATTTCACTCCTTTAACTGCTTTAAGCATTTATAAGTACAAAGCATACAAGTTATTCTACATAAAATAAAACAACTCTCGTCTGATCTACAAACCGGTATTGCACACCCTCCAAAAATCGAGAAGCTGCAGCGGATATATGTCCTGCAAAAGATTTCAACTTGAACCAAACTTGACCCAACTCACTCAAAAGTAAAATTACACCAAATCCACATCCCGTAAACCAAACCACAAATATTACAAGAATGTTTCCACTCATTGTAGGCTTGCTATAATCTGATTCTTCTATACAGTGACCAAAATCTACGGCATTCTTAATATACTTTGACCACCACTCAAAGAGACCAGTTTCGGAAACTACTTTTATTCTTCTGACTACCCATATAGGTATATGACCCTCCAGCTTAAACACAGTAAAAGATTTGAAATACGTTTCTTCAACTCCATGATGAATATCTGCATGCGGAACGATCTTGTGCAGTAATTTGGAATAGTTGGCTGCCTTATAACTTGGTAAAATGAGTGCTGAATTGTTACACTTTTCTAAATGTTGCCATAGCAGTTGCTCTTCTTGGTTCTTAAGAATCTGTGTGACCCTATTTATTCCTAATTTTTGCGCTATTTGTTTATAGTTTTCAATTCC
Organism: Willowsia buskii; assembly: GCA_034700685.1. Taxonomy (NCBI): domain Eukaryota; kingdom Metazoa; phylum Arthropoda; class Collembola; order Entomobryomorpha; family Entomobryidae; genus Willowsia; species Willowsia buskii. The sequence continues at coordinate 29,518 of JAQIXW010000289.1, forward strand.
TGTAAGCTTTTTAGCAAATTCCATCGCTAACTTAAGAATAGAAAATTTTTCTGGATGTAGAGATGATCTGTTGTAAACCATCTGTTCTATCTTGCTACCCACTACTTTAGGGCGATTTATTGGATGTTTTAAAGCATATATTTTGGACGTAAACTTCAACGTAAATCTTTCGTCATAGAAATGATGAAACCAACTATTATCTTTATTTTGGAGAATGTTCATGAAAGATCTATTAGCATTTTTATAAATTGTGGATAAATATTCACCTTGGACTGTTCTTGTGTAGATGGCAAATCTTTTATCAGCTAGTTCCTCGAAAGTCTCAATTTCAACAGGCATTCGGGGCAAAACTAACTTGTACACGTCATTTCTCCATGCGTTGCTAAGAACTCTCGCAGAAACCAGGAACATGGCTATTAATACTCTATGGGTAAACTTCCTCTGGCTAATCAATTCTCCAACATCTTGTTCTAAATACACCTTAACTATTGTTGTGACATGATGCAGAATATAATTATTTCTATTGCCTATTACATAGTTTAATACCAAAACTAATATTGCACTAGAGAGAAATATTAATATCCAACTTGGGTAATCAAATGCAAAGATAAGTTGTTTAAAAGCTAGAGTCTCCGTGTCAGGTACACCGCATGCAATAAAGTGCAGACTTGCCAGTGTATTTGATATTGCGAACCCATATTGTTGAGAAATATTTCCAATGTTTGTATCTTCTACAAGTGTTGGGCTGAATTCAGACATAAACTTGTCCCCTTCAGGAAATTTCCCATTTACGCATAGTCCATCATGATCATTTATTTGGTAGGTGTAGTTGATTAAAATTTTCTGCCAAATGTTCACGTAAGCGTGTGCAAGTGAATCTGTGGCTGAGGCTGAATGCAAATTTAAAGATTTAAAATCTAAGCTTAATGAATTTTTTTCTAAATATAACTGTGGATGGATTACAAGAACCTGGCAAATATGAAGTTGTGTATTCATATAAACAGATGTAACATACAATCTCACACACACGATGTAAGCTCTGAAAAATACTCATGCCGTTTTAAAGCGTTAAAAAAGCTATTCAAACCATCAAAAGCCACATTTTACAAATCAAAACCTAAGTTTTGTCTTAAAACACAATTATACGAAATACAGAATTACAATTCTAATTCTCTTTGAAGTAACTTTGATTTGACATAAATTTATTATATTGTTGCAAGCAATTAATTATACAATTTTAATTTGCTCATTATTGATCTGATTATTAAATATAGAAAAACTGCTTGCCATTTCTGAGCACTATGAGAATTTTTGTGAGTTTTAATGTGAGGATAAGCAAAGCAGAAATCTTTCCATAAAACAGTACTGTGTGGTTGACGTTTCTGATATTTCCAAATCTTTTATTTTACATTTCACGATGCACATTACTATTTATATCATTTTTACATGGACTCTATACGAAAATTAAAAGCTTAGTTGCGATTTCAATACAGTATGATATAATTCTAGAATAGATACTTTATGATATATGTGAGTGTTCTATTTCTCAGTTATCAGTCGTGCATGAAAATAGAAACATGATTTTGCTTAGTAGCGCTTAAATTTGTGATATGTGTTTGCTATTGGGTTTGGAAAATAAAATGAGACCATCTCTGCTTTGTGGGCATAAGCAGCTTGAAAGCAGCGTGACATGCTCCACAAAAATTGCGGCAAATTCCACAACTGACGAAAGATACATGAATGAGAGACACAGTCGAAGGGAAATTTGACTTGTACATGCCATACGACTTGAGATATTGAAATATTCGCCGGTACGATGCAACTTTTCCATCAAAGGAAAATAATGCTTTCAAAGCGGGAAGATAAACGAAATAAAATTAGGAAATTAAATAGCTGAAAAAACTGTGACTTGACCTGATAAGAAGTGAGTGTGCTCGGAGGGAGTGTATTTATGCGTAGGTATATCCAAATGCAAAGTTTCTAAACTTATATTTTTGAAACTAGATTCTAATCACAAAGACAAAATACAAAGTTGTATCCTTAAATGAGAGGTAGGCAGCTTCTGAAAATAAAAGGTTGTGCAAATTTTGTTTTTGTAACGTAAAAAAATATAGATAAGGTTTGGTCAGAGAAAAAATTGTTACGAAACCATAAAGAGTTTAATAACAAGTTTAAATACATGTTTATACAACCAGTTGAAAACCCTAACCGCAAATTTCAGGTTTCAAAATATTTAATTGTTTTTATTCTGTTTTTGCCAAATGATTTAAAAACACGATAGGACAAACTGGTATTTACGTCACCGTTATTTGTTGTTCAGGTAAGTGAACTTTCTCGACCAACATGTCTTTTCAATTTCTTAGCTTAAAGAGTTCAATGCTTTAAAATTCACTATTTAAAAAAATCGCATTTTTAAAATTTTCAATAGCTGATTAATTTTTAAAACTGTAATAAACTTAATAAATATTGTTCTATTCTCTTTAAAAAATGGTGGCAAATATGATTCTGTTAACCTTTATTGCAATATATTCGTGTTTTCTTATCGGGTATAGTCACTGTTTTAAATTGTTTTACGGTGACTTTCAGCCAATGGATTTCCAAAACTTTTATGCTCCCTATCCAACTGAATTGAAACGATTTTACAATTTTACTCGCTTACATCAAAATATATCATTCCTGGAATACTTTGAAAACGATGTGCAAAACCAGCTCAAAAGCTTACTGTCAAACTTGCATGATTTGCATTGCTTATGTCTTGTTGACAACTTCGTCGGACTCGACATACCGGAACGAATTTCACAGCCTTTCATACTCCGGCAACTTGCCCGTGGCACTCTACAGATTCAAAACGAGAACGAAGATTATAATAGCACTGTATTTCTGCCTGTGAAATTTTTAAATATAAATGTTTCAAAGTTGGAGTTATCTCCAAACCCATGCATGATCCCTCATGGCGGCGTGAGAGTTGTTGAATGCTTCTACGAGATAGATTTTCTCTCTTACGCTTCAAAGCATAAGCCGTGGAGTTGTCAAGTTCAGTTTAATATCTTTACTCCTCCTAAACCTGTTTACCCAAAGATATTTCAGTTTCTCAGGTTTATCAATATACACGAGAATACGTTTCCTTCAAGTGTGCCACCACTCCACATATCTTTTGTCACTGAAAAGGAAAACCTGGAAGCACACGAAACTGGTTCGGAACTAGTATTAAAGGACACAGCTAAATCAACTAAACGCATGGGCCATCTTTTATCACATGAAATATTTCTTGTTTCCGTAATATCTCCAATTAGTTCACAGCTTTATCATGTATGCCTGCAGTGTACATCTGAAAAGTATATTGTTGTCGAAGATGGATTCATACGCGACATTCTAGAAGTTCAGGACAGAAATTACGGTCCATTTATTAACAATCAACTTCAAGTCTACATATCAGAACCAAATGGCAATGATTTTTATAGAACTATGTACATTTGCAAATTCCATTTTGCCAAGTCCTTATCCTTAGGCTCTTCTTCGGTCCCTGATTCACTTTCTCATTCCTTTGCCAGTGTTTGGATGAATATTTTGAACAATTACACATATCCTTTAAGTGAAGGCCGACACTGTGTAAATGGAAATTTGCAAGAAGTTGGAAGCAGCGTTGGGCATGATTTTAGCCTAGAATTACTTGAAGAGACTTATACCGGAAGCACACCTCAACAGTACGGCTTTGCACTACCAAATACACTGACAAGTCTGCAGTTTATTGCATGCGGCGCCCCTGACACGGAGATACTAGCTTTTGCACAACTTGTCATTTTATTTGACCTTTGCACTTGGATGTTTGTATTTTTCTCTAGTGCCGCTTTGGTTTTGATGTTTAAATGCTTAAAAGTGACGACAAAAAAAGGACTTCTGGGTGGCTTCACGTATATTGTCAAGGTGTATTTAGAGCAGGACGTGGATGAGTTGATATGTAAAAGAATGTTCACAATTCGATGGTTATTAGCCATGTTTTTTTTTCCTGCTGCATTTCTGAACATTGGATGGAGAAATGATATCTACAATATGGTATTGCCTCGTTTACCTGTTCAAATTAAGACATTTCAGCAGCTTGTAGATAAAAAGTTTGTGATATATTCAAGAACAACTGATATTCGGTATAGTTCCAGACCGAAGTGGAAGGACTTGCTTCAAAATAGGGATAACACTTTGTTTTATCATGTCTACGATAAAAACTCTACGGTTAAGTTGATGTCCGAAGTATACACTTTAAAGCATTCAACTTTTTATCAGGAAGATGTGGGCACTGAGCTCGACCAAATGATTTATAACAAGTCGTCTCTTCATCCACACAAAGTCTCTATTTTTCATTCAGCCGTTGAATTAACAAAAAAAATAACTGGACACAAAAATGGATTCAAAAGCCTAATTAGAGATGTAAAGAATAGAAATTTGGTTCTGCAAACTTTTAGGGAAAAAGAAGAACCGCTGCTATGGCAACATTTAGAAAAGTGCAACAATTCAGCTCTCATTCTACCAAGTTTCATGGGATCCAACTATTCCAAATCATTGCACAAAGTGGAACCGCAAGCCAATATTCATTTTGGAGTGGAAGAAACATACTTTCCATCTTTCAACGCATTTTTTCTGATTGGAAATGCACCGCCAATTTTGGTCAGAAGAATAAAAACTGCTTTGGCAACTGGAATTTTTGAATGGTGGTCAAAATATATTAAGAACACTGCACATTACATTAATACCATAGAACCATCAGCCATAGAGACGCCTACAATGAGTGGAAACATTCTCGTCGTATTTGTGGTGTTCTTTGGTGGTTGTGGAACGGCAATATTTATCTTTCTACTTGAGTTCAGGCAAGTTCTCCTAAAAGGGTTTAAATATTTTGCAGACCATATTTCTGCTACAATGTCTGTATTCTTGGGTTGGGTAAGAAGCTTTCGTGTAACTAAAATGAAAGTTGTTTTACTCAAGGTAAGAATATGTTCATACTTATTGTTTATACACGAAAAGTAAAACACACATATACGACTACATGTTGTAAATTATAAAAGTTATATTTCGATGCCTTGCAAGTGTGGCAATTGGTATCTATGTTATTACTAATTACATGTAAGAAAATGAAAAAAATAAATATGGGTCTATGACCGAAACAAAAACGACAAATGAAGCTTCCATTTACTAATCAATGAATGGGGAACACACTATCATGATTTGACTTACTTGTGGGAAGAGGATGCTAAAAACTGCTTTTCTGGGAATCAACATACCGTAAATGCTTATATAAACGTAGGGGCGACTATTGTACTCTGTCGCTTTTTTAGTTAGTAGACGCCGGGGCGTCCATTACAGGAGAGCGCGTAATTAAACAACATGTATTCCATAAGATGCTATGACATATTATATCAATATTTTTTAAAAAATACCGTCCTGTTTCTTTTGTCTTCATCAGTTTAAAAAATGTTTCTATTATTTTTCTTTATTTTTCGACCCAAAAGTAAAGGATGATTTCACATTCCGGGGGTCAAATCTCCTGTACACGTGATAGTTTCCCAAACATTGTTGGTTGCTGTAGCCATCATATTAGCCTATTCAGGATTGTAATTAGTAGCATTCGATTCTTCAAGCAAACTCTATCAGGCGTGATATTTTTATTTGCGTGTCATCGCACATCGTGTTAGTGTGCCATAATCGATACTGAAGCCTAATACTCCAAAAAAATTTAATAGTATATTACGCTTGTATTGTAACAAGAAAAATTATAGATAAGGGTTGCTCAAGAAAAAATTGTTAAGAATTAAGCATAGAGCATTCGCATAACAAATATAATTTTAAGCGAGATAATCTTTCTCGACCTTGTAGGAATCCTCAGTTTCCAGGTTATTTTTTCTCAGTTCCTTATGGGGGACCTAAGCTGAGGGTAATTTATGCAAGTGAGTATTCTTAACATGGAAAGTAAGTATTCTTCCCAAAAAATATTTTTTACTATGCATATTTATACCTTAGAATACCTATGTACGTAAATTATTAAAAAGATTTTGAACGTGTGATTTTGGTCCCCAGAAAAAGAAAAAAATATGGACAGAAATTGACATTTTTGATGAAGACTTGAAGCGTGATTGGAGTTTTAATGGAGGAGCTAAACTAATGATAGTCATGTATCCGACTATTATTGTGCGTACTTAAAAGAATGTCCATCGAAGATTCGCAAAAGGGTTCTTTTTAATGTAGTGACGTCAGTAGAAACTAATGATATGGACCATGAATTTCATACCTTGATGAATTTCATTGTACTTTTAACTTTCGATTAACGGAGGAGCAAAAGCTAATTGTGATTGAGTGCCTTAAACTTGGTGTCACAGCACCAAATAATAT
>JAQIXW010000290.1:0-35859 GCA_034700685.1 Willowsia buskii
ACATATAACATGGATAATAATAACGTAAGAAATCCTGTCCAATTTATGTATTTCTCCAAAAAAGTGCTGATTCATACCACATTAATTGCTTTAGATCATTTTTTTCTTCATTTCAGAAGTGGTGTGAAAAGTGAAATGAAATATGTTCAGTCACGTAAGAAATCCATATTGCAGTAGCATTTTTGATCCAAACACTGATGTAATTTTGAATAAAAAACATTAAGAAAAAATTATCTGGTTGACTAGCTAGTCTTCGCAAATTATAACGGCACGACGATGATATTCTTTTTGAAACAGGATTAAAATAATATCATTTCAAAACTAATGCTTGTATTGCTCAATATTTGAAAGGACACAGCTTATGTGCACATTAAGGTCTTTAGTGAGACATGTACCTTCAAAATATGACTTAATTTTCCTTTCATTCCTCCCGTGTCACGTAATTAGTATCTATACACTTTGTAATTAAATATCAAAGACCAATTTGACTTAAATAAGCTTCTTGATTCATGATAGCAGTGGTCGTGCTGTGTAACGAATTTAATAAAGTATGTGAGTAGTTTAAAATAAAATTATGAATGTTATGATTATGATAGCAGGTATTTTGCAAAAAAGTGCGAATTAATATGCTAATGAAGATTTTTATGGAAAAAAGATGAGCATGCATTCGTGAATAGTCATTTGCTACTCTTTACGCAACATTCCTTGTGCTTCATCATCATTTCATAAGCAGCTGCCAAATAATAGCAAAGATGAAAAAGGACAGTGAGAAGATCTTCGAAAAATGTTTTTTCAATAATAAATGTACTTTTGTATGTCTTTTATTTTATTTCATAATAATTATTATTCCATTGCATTGCGTGGAGAGAAGAATGTTTGGTATTATCATTGTTTATCAATATCATAATATTACTATCAACCAATCTGGTCGCTTTATCTAATTTGCTAGACTTAATTTAAAACTGGTGGATGGATACACATATACAATAAAAAATCCTATATACATATACAAACTATTGCTAACTTAACATATTTACCACTTACAATTAGCTATTGATGAAAAAACAGGGATCGGAATGGACTGAAGAAGCAAAATATCGTAATGGTCAACCTACAATAAAAGGGACTTCTGTAACTTCTATTTTCACAACCGATTAACCCAATTCATTGAACAGCAAACTAAAATAAAATCTTATTATACGCTTAAATACAATTTAATTTCTACTAAATATTCATACATAAAAATTGTTGCTTGTCCCTGTGTATACTTACTGATTTTTGTGGAAAAGGGATGATTATGAAATCAACCCTCGTGATACATAAATAACCAGAAATCATATTAATAAAAGCGAACAATAATAATGATAACGGTTGAGAACGCCGAGACAATCCTTTTCATTACTTTATCCAACCAATATCTCTATCATATTGCATACATACAAAATACATAGTTTTGTGTACATTGCTTACAAAGATAGTTAAAAAAATTATAAACTTGCATTTTTATGCTGAACTATGAATAATATTTAACAACGCACACATATTTACATACGGATAACAATAACATGCACATTAACAACTTTACGAAAATGATAATAAGTGTAATTATTACATTTTCTCTTTTCTGTATTTTTATAAAAAGAAGACAGACAGATAGATGTTTGCATTCTAGCATTTACCTACGTTTGATCATTATTACTATACAACGACAGCAACGTCACAAAAGAACATCTTCACATGAGGATCTCAAGAATGTGTAAGTTATATCTCTACAGGTGGATCATCATCATCATTCAGAAATCAGCAGAAATCTATCAATTTCATTTGCATTGAATACCCAGGAGTACCCTACGAATACTGAACTGTATGTATCTGTATATTTTGCGCAATATAGCATTGGTTTGGTTAGGACTTTGGGTTTGAAGGAAATCTATATGTTTTACCTTAAAGAATAGTCAACGACATGATGGGCAAAGGACTTTTACGTTGAAATGGTTTGTAATTATATTTACGCCCCCATCTCTAGCAGCAGAGTTTGAAACATTTCTACCAATAGGAAAATACAAGAAAAAGAAGATGAGTTTTTGTTACATCTACGAAATCACTAGGCATCAGACACACCAGTGGTTTTCGTCCGTGTGAATGGTAATGTACAATATATATCATTTCTTGACAACAAATTTTATATACATCATTTGCTACTACAACTATCAAGACACATACACACACATTTTTATGCACAACGAAAAACGGCAAAAAGTTTAAACTCAAAAATTATTTAAATAATAATAACAACAAGAATTACTGATGTTAAAACATTTTGTAGAATATTTTGTGTGTAACATTTAAAAAGTAGCATGAAACGAAAAAAAACTACAATGTACATATATGTACTTGTACCAAACTAACTACTTGTATGAAAAAGTGTTGTTATGATAGGAGTGCACACCTAAGATTTATTGAGTTTCTGGTAAGCTATAATATGCATTAATTGTTGGTAATTCTTGTTTATGGTTTGGTGAGGGTGATCAACACATTTGAATGCTGACACGAGGTAAAGGTTGCTTTAATCAAAGAAAAATGGAATGAGCCATTAATGAGCGGATAGAGCAAAATTATGCTATACACAAGGTGTGTGTGTGTGTGTGTCTGTGTGTACCCATTAACATTGTAATGTCTTTTTAAAGAGATGATCAAATTAAATGAGACTCCATGCTTGGTACAATGGAGATTATTACCATTACCGTTTTGACGCCTCAATGACACTACACTATATAACAACTAATGAAACACTGCTACGTTGCTGTGCGTATGCCACCCAGAATAATATGGAATAATTTAATGAAACATTAATAGTTTTAGATGATCTCATCTGAAATTTTCACTATTAAAAATTTATGACTTTTGTTGGAAGAAGGAGAGGAAAAATACTCGAGCGGTAGAAGGGAAAAAAATATATTTGAGCTTTCATCAAAACATATATATAGGCATGCGCAGAAGTGGTCTGATAAGTGAACTACGATTAAAACACTTGTAGCAGATTTCCTGTAAATGATACATCTATTTATAACAAAGTTAATGATATTGAAGAGCACACCGCACCGGTAGAGTACATATATTTGCAGTATATTTTACACAATACTATGCTGTATCGAAAGTGTTTTCATAATTTACACACATAACTTTTCTGACTCCGTTTACAGAACTACTTAAAAATATTGCATTTTACGGCCTCGCGAACAATATGGAATGTCTATATCAGTTCGATGTTGAAAGTTTGCATTATAATATATTTTCACTGTTTTTATGATGCAGGAAAAGCATATTATTTTTCATACAAAATATAAACGTTATATTACACGTGGTAAAAATTATATTTTAGGATAAAAATCGAATAGAGTTTTAGAGAGGCAGCGTTCTTTGTTTCGGAAAAATAAACAACTACTTCCTAAAAGGCACCATATTATTATCTACTTTGCACAAGATGTACTAGGAACACTTATCAATACATTTTGTCTTAGAATAATGGAAGGGAATGGATACACTGGACTTCTGCAAATAGTTATTCTTCAGCTCGTCGCATCATCGGTTTTTTACAGTTTTACATAAGGCTGTATGTTCTCTCTTCTATTTCTCTCTAAGCCACATCAACCACACAGCCCACTCAAAGTATACAAATCCACAATTTATAATTTATACTGGCCACCTAGCCCATAATACAACTTTCAGTTTCTACTAAAACAGTACATATTTCACACCATAAAAATAACGAAGAAAACTGCTCACAGATTGTGTAAAGCACATTACCTAGCAATTGCAAGTCTTACGTAGCGATCTTTGGTGGAGCAACGGGAGTGCTTGAGGTGCTTCTTGTTAAATCGAGTGGAGTCGACACTCTCTCTCTTTTTGGACTTCGGACGTCCCTACTACTACTTGAAGATCGCCTCCTTGTACCGGGTTTTAATAACTCGTTGTTATTATTACTGCTACGCAAATCTTCAGCTTCGCCTCCAACCCCGTCTTCGTCATCCCGATCTGAGTCGACACGTTCATCATCATCAGTATTCCGACTGATCTCACTCTTAATTAAAGGTTGCGGCTCGTTATCAGCGTCAGAGTCATATTCTCTGTCTGAATTCAGTTGGTGATGAAGGAGATGATGGTGATGATGTCGAAGATCACCCCGTTTCATGTTCTCGTGCTCATCTTCACTGTCTGACTCGGTAGGGGAAAGTGCTCCGTTCAAACGATTGAACTTTTTAGCTTGGTAGTCATCGTCTACGTAATTGTTGTTGGTGCTTTTCGCTGATAAGTCAATAGGCTTATCTTGAGTGGGCATACCTCGTAATTTTTGCACTGGCATTCCCACGACAGGTTCTTCTGAGCTGTGATGGCTTATGGGAGGAGTGAGAGTCAAGCTTGAAGAAGGCGGAACAACTGGGGTAACGCGACTCCTAATTGAATGATTTGGGCTACCGTGATTACTCGTTGGTGTGGTAGATTGCTGACCACTGTTCAAACTTGTTGAACTACCCCCACCAGCACCTCCAGCGCTACTCAAGTTGTTTGGTAAATTAGCAAAGGACGAGGTTAAGCCCTCGGGTATGCCGGCAGCCGCTGCAGAGAGGAGCTTGCTAGGATGAATTGCTCCGTTTAAAAGTGGTGATGGAACAGAGGGAGCAGCCGCATTTGGTGGATAGCCACCAGGAAAAGCACCAGGAAATGCACCGGGTAAAAAGAATCGGTACGGGTTAAATTGATGTAAGTGTTGTGGTCCGGCTGTAAGCATGGCTGGCCATAGGCGTAAAGGATCATAGCCCATTTTTATCAAGTCCCTCGTTAAAAAGTCGAATGATAAGAGATCGTTAGGCTTGACCTCTAATGGAGATCCAGGAGGCATGGTAAACATAGAATTTGTTAGCTTGTCATCAGCAGACGCTTCTGAGTTTGGAGATTCCAGTGAGCCTGGACTTCGTGTTGTTGTGGTACGAGATACATCTTCGCGCTCACGCTCATCATCACGCTCTAGCAGCGGTTTTCCGCCAGGCATAGGGAACCCACCATGACCAGCTAATCCTCCAAGTCCAGCGACTCCAGCAGCGCGAAAATATTCTGCTAATTCGGGAGTTACCAGTTTGCGGTTTAAGGAGGCTAGGAACTGCTCACGAGATTCAGGACTAAGTCCAGCTGCAAACGATGAAAATGCTGGTGGTAGACCATTTGATGATGTTCCATTTCTTGAGGCGCTGCTGGATGGTGTACGCTCACGTTCAGATCTTTCTCTTATTTCTCTCTCTTCCCCACTGCTGCCACTGAACGAACCCAAAGATGTCACGGTGGAGGGTATTGGGCTTTTACCCAAACTGTTTGGTGGAAATGCTCCTGGTGGATTGTTATTGTTTGTGGCAGATGAGTTATTGTTGTTCGCTTCAGAGGAAGAATTCATGCCACCGTTTTGACTCTGGGCGGAGAGGAGACAGTGGATTTTGAACCAGTTCGAGCGTCTGCCATATCTTGAGCCGGATTTTGACATACCAACTGACAAACATTTTCGCAGGCGGCAAGATTTACATGAAGTTCGGTTCTTCTTCGTTATCTCACATCTGCCTCCATTTTTACACTCTGAGATTCCACTAACGTTGTTGTAGGTTCTACCAAAGAAGGACTGTAAAAGAAAAAGAAACAAAATTTCATTTTTTTTCCTCCTCGTTCCACATAAATACGCAGGTAGTTTTTATGCAGAGGTTTATGCCATAAACGCATAAAACATGTACTTTACTACTACCAAAACTCTCCTTTTCATTTAAAGGGGCAATTTGCAAAATCCAAAAGAAGCCCTCGTTTTTATTACTATTCCAGTCATAAAAACAATTGCCAATTAACTAAGGCATCGTGGGCTTGTGCCGTGCCCTATCTTTCTCTTACTATTTTACTGTTGATTTTTTCAATAGATTAGAAAATTATTACTAGTAATAGTATACCTGGACTAATACTTAACTTTCAGTGAAGGCAAAGAAAGCAATAACTCATGCATACAAAGTACCTCGATAGCGTTATGGGGCAACAATGTTTATGGTGACATTATAGTTTGTTGGAGTAATAACCAAAAACATAACGAGTGCCGGTTTGCGAGCTGCTGCTCTAATTACTTGCGCTTAGAAAAACCAATAAAACTAAAACTCATCTTCGCTCTGGGATTTATGTTGTTTGCAATGGTACACATAAGTACTAAACACACAAGGATGGTAATAAAAGGAAGCAACAAAAACCGTTCTTAATTTTACATGTCGACAAAGGTTTGCTCTATTCTGCGTAATACCTTCACTTATGATTTCTACCTGTTGAACAGCATTAAAAAATGTATAAAAAGATGTAGAATAGTTAATTACAGCAACCGGCATTAATGGCACTTCTAAGAATAATGGTTTGGCAAATTCGAATGCTATTTTGTTGTTTATTTACCCCTTGCTATCCTTACAAGCGAAAGTAGCGTTATGTTGAAATGAAAAACTAAAAAAAATTACGATCAGGGATAACTGCAACCTAATAAAAATAAAATGTATGGCATTTCCCAACTTATATTTACAGTAAGTGATCACAAGAGTAATATTATATTGTAGTCGGACGTAGACAGCACACAGATGAAACTATTTTGAAAAAAGGTTGACACGCTAAAATTGACTAAGACTTTTATGTTTCTGTCAACAAGATTAACAGCGACATGTTTATTAAAGGCTATAATTGGGGTAGCTATTCTTGCAATTAATTTCAAGCTACAAGGAAGAATCAATATATAGCTTATGCAGACAAACAGAAATTAAAATTACAACAAAGAAAATACATGCTAATCCATAGGACATGGGAAATTAAGCAAACTTTTCCTTCTGAAAACGAGCACCCTTTCACCCTTTCAAAATTTTATGCATGTACGAAACGGGCTAGGTATAATTTTTTATCACGGAATATGCTAGTACATGCATCCAATCTGTTTCTAGCTTATTTGTATTCATGTACTTTCAAATATTGACAGTAATAGGTGTGCTTAGTGAAGCCATCCATAAACTACAATAAATAATAAAGAACTTGAATAGGTAATCTAATAAACTAATAATATGTGACCCGTATGATATGGTATATTTTACAGCTCAGCATGGTAGATGGAGCGCGACAATAGGCTAGTAGATTTGGAGCTAACTTTGTGTGATAAAAGACAATCCTTTCTTCTTTAATATGTTGCAGGAAGACTGAATATTAATGTTGTTTCATTTCATATTTTTATGATCCACAAAGTTAATAGTTAATTTATTCTATAACTTATTGTGTGCTCTCAGATACAGTTTGAAATTTATTTATGGTTTCAAAATAAATATTTACTAAAAAGTAAATTGAGTTAGGACAATAAACTGTAAAAAAAAGAGAAGAATAGGATTTTTGGGTTCAGGTGATGGTGACCTAATCAAGCTTATGATATTTTTCAAAAGACAATAACAATCAAACTGCATGCTCACAAGACATGAGCACATAAAAGTAACTTTACTACACGAAATGCTGCGCACTTATTAGATTATTTGAAAAGCAAGTCAAGTGCATAAAAATGATGAGCAAAAGAGTAATGAAAAATGAATTGAAAACAGCCCACCTCATTTATCTTAAAGTAGTTAAGAGATGAGTTTAAATAAATAAACTAGTAGAATGAAATTGGAGTAACAGTAAGCTGCTAAAAAGTCATAAATGTAAATTGGATTTGGATTACTTGCATGTCAAATTTTGAAAGGATGAGGTAGCCAGAATCATATAATCACATGCATTCTTTTACTTTAAAGATTGTCATTTTTAAGGAAAATATAACGAGGATGAACGTGTCGCTCGTTATAATATATGTAGTACCCTTACTTTGTACAAATTTTGAATGTACCTGGGTGAGTAATATTTTGCAATGGGATGATTGTTTTAACTGTAAATGTAAACATAAACGTATATACCCATACTAAACGAAAACACAATGCTTTAACATAATGGAAACGTGTAACATATACTTTTTATATGACATCTAGTAAAATGTGATTTAAAGATTATCTTTGTACTGATTATAAAATGGTGCGGACACAAAAAGGGTTAAAAATCAAGTCTTGGATCACTGCCACCATTCAAAAACTGAAAGGTTGATAACATTAATTTTAAGCAATTATTAAAAGTGACGAAATTAACAGAGCAAATCCTCGATGTGTGTATAGAGCTAAATACAACAACCCAAGATTATGACTAACAGTCACATTCACATTACATACTACATACTTTCAAGTTGCAAAAGACTAAAAAAGATTCAAAGAAACGCTCCGACAATGCGAGAAGCGCTACGGACAATTCGTCAAGTTGCGCATTGGCATTTTGGTGCATTATATTTTGTAAATGTTTAAATTAGTTTTGGTGGAACGCCCAAAGACACCACCGAAGAATGTCATTCCCACCAGATATGCAGTGTTAATTTTGCCACTTTATTTTTTTATTCGTGACAAGGAATATAAGCACCTGTGTGTGGTACATTAATGCAAGATTACCTTCGCACTGTATCTTTTTGATTTGAATGTATTTATATGTTCGCTGTTCGTGATCTGTTTTCAGTCTCCCAAACATGGTTTGTGCCTTAATCTTTATGCATGTCTAAATAAACTTTTAATCATCAGGCATGATTTTCCACTACTTCCGCCAATTTAGCAGCGCAATATAAAAAGATTGAAAACACGGTTCGTATATAACGCAATATACATAAATTTCCAATCCATAATCTGAGTCTCACACTACATCAACAATGTACGCTTTGGAACGAAGGCCACGCATTTAGTTTTTACTAATAAAGTATATCAAATACTAGCAATTCAGTAAGCCATAATATACTGTTTACTTTGCATCTGCATTTATACCCGTCGCACGTCGTAGTCATACATTTTATGAACATAGTATGACTTCTCCTGCCTTACCCATTTTAAAGCTATAAGATTTTCATGCCTTGTTTGTCAACTTGAATTTTCTGATTAGAAGGCTGAGAAAGTTTGTATAAACTCTTTTTCGTTTCCAATATCCAGATCCTCCTTACTAGACGACTGGTATTGTACACGAGTTCTGTACTCTATCGAAACAGGGAGTCACAGTTTGAATCGTTTACTACAACAATGCATGTCCAATTCGTTATTTAGGAATGACTTATTCTTCTAAAAAAATATAACAAAAGGAACTTTTTGACTCTTATAATTTTTAACGTTGCATGTTTTAGTAAACCACGTCACAGTCATGGGTTGAAACATGCTGTTGTCCACCTCTCTCATTTAACTAAATTTGCAAGTCTAATTAAGCTTTAGGAATATACGTTTGTTGTTAACTAGAGAAGGCGATTATTATGAACAGAGCATCATCCTCATGGCACGACACGAACAAAATGTTTCTTTCACTCATGCACTGCTCACATCCTTAACGCAAACTCCTTTTTTGTCGAAACGAAAGGCATGTTTGAGCGAGAAAAAACTAAAAACAACTCAACTTGACGAGAAAGAACTAATAAATTATTGTCCGCAGGGGATTTCTTTGAATTTTCTAGGTTGATAATGATAATAAAAATGCATTTGAGTCAAATGTGATTTTCTTGTAATCTAAAACCCTATACTTTTGGATTTTGCATTTCGTTTCCATTCCACGAATTTTGGAGTAGATCAACTTGATTTTAAAACTGTTATCTAGTAAAATAGATACATCTTAAATCAAAAACTTCTTACCTTGCATCCTTCACAGGTAAACGCTCCGAAGTGAAACCCGGCAGCCGGTTCACCACACACTTTACACAGCTGGTTCATCTGTATCACAAAAAAGAACAAAAAATTCCTTTAGCTATTATCGTTGGCAAATTTTCAGAAAAGATGCAACTAAATAAATCAATACAAGCGTGATAAGGATAAAGGGTAAGCACATAAAAGTAAAACATAATTAGGGCCCGTCTACATTTTGCTTCAATTAAATCGTTTTTTTCCCTGTATATTATGTTTAAAAACCAACCTCGACATTATTCACGAACATCACATCTATCTGTTTGAAACACTTATCCAATAATAATCCAAAGAAGAAAAGCCGACATGCTCTTCTGTTGTTGCAATAAAAACAACAATAACAGCTTAATTTCGCTGCTTGTTTATGCACCTATTGTTTCTTTCAGAGTAAGAATGCACTGCTGGTGATTGAGCTGGAAAATGCATAATATACGGTAGTACAGGATGCAGGCAGGTTGAAAAACATACACACATCACATCACACTCTTTTCTTTCTTTTTTTTTACATCGTTACATCACATCCTTTCCTTTTCACGGAAAACAGACAACATGGGAATGAAGACACACGTGAGCTGAGCTAAAGTTAAACGTGTTGTGGTGGCTTTGTTCTCAAATTGAATGCAACTTTCTCACTCAATCTATGCACCGAGGAAGTTGCTCTTTTCTTGAAGAAAACGAGCTCGTTAAGATCCAAATTCAATAAGACACAGAGATACACGTTTCAATACATTCAGCACTACACGCCTTCTTTATTTCTCTGTGAGAAGAAAAAAAACTAACATCAAAAACCAACAAAGGAGCTTTTTCCTCTTTTCCCAACACCATCACCGTCACCGTCTTCTTATTCAACTCAACTCTCTGATGCACTCACACCGCACAGTAAATGTTGTACGCACGAATGATAGATAAACCAGGTAAGAAGGGATGGAGAGAGACTCTAGGCAAAGATGCAATATTGCACAGCTTAGCTCCGAGGATGATGGTGATGACACAGCACAACTCTCTGTAATTCCAAATGTCAGCCGAACGATAACTAAGTCAGTAATGTTCCTTTCACGAAGACCTGATTACGACAACTGTGAGCAACATCCTTCAATCCTATTTTGTTTAATACGAGTCTTTGGACAAAATTTTTTTACGAGATTTAGTCTGCATATTATGTATATAGATATGTATGTATAGAGTAACGCATTATGTATATAAAACTACGCAGACACTCGTCCTCTGTGAGCTCACCAGAATGAAATGGGTTTCGTACCAACGAACGCACTGTTATACCTAAAGAGATTTTTTGGAGGTGCGATGGATGCAAAAGGTAAGAAGAGATCGAGGGACCACTCTTACTATCTGTCTGCCGTCCGTCTCCTCACATGAAAGAGTGAGGAAAACACATGTAAAGCTGTTAAGTTGCATGTCTCACCAGTAACATAGTGCAACCTAAAGGTAATACGATGATGATTGTTGCAGCTTACGCAGCATAATAACTGTGGTCGTAATAATCGTCGTCTTGTAGTAGGTACCTCTGGCAATGGAACGAGTAGCAGAGGTAAAAGAGTAAGTCAACGGCAGCGTAAAAAATATACTTTTTGTTGGTACAATGTTTGTAAAGATGCACAATAATACTGTGATGATGATGAGGACTAGGACTAGATGTGAGATGAAGAGAAGGAACGGTATAAGGAATGGAGAACAGCATAATAAAAGTGATATTACGTATTAAAGTAAACTACATGATGAGCAAGTCTACCTGCTGAACCCTACATCAGTTTGATCTTTATGTACATTCCTATATTCTCACTCGGAAAGATATGATGTTTTATATACGAAACTGGATTCATTATTGATTTACATTATGTGAGTAAACAGAATAAATGCATTCATGTAAAACCATCCCATAATCCGTAGACACGATAATAGGTAACCTACCTATGCATACACATAAAAGGCTCCCTAATCCTCAAAGAGCTATATTGAAAAGGGATCTTTAGTTACTAAAGCAGTGCTCACATTATTTCCTATAAAACGAAAGATACAAAAATATTTTTATCTTCATGAGGGTGTAAAGATTAGGGATGAGAAACAGAAAAGTGATGAAAATGATTATGATTTGTTAGCAACATGAAACATTAGGGATATCAATGTCAATTCCTTTTGCACTTACTGATGATGACAAACAATGGCACATTAAAAATTTGGTATTTCTGTTTTACAAGCATGTTTTATCATTCATCCTTGCACAAAAACTTGTGTGAAATTGTACAAACACAGTACTAATTAAACGGTAAAGGAACGTGCCTCCTTAAGATGAGAATGAACTTGATCTTATGTTTTTCGTTCTGCATGCACTGCAATATATAATAATTTTGTGTGCCCAATAATCGTACACACTTGTTTCGACAATGACAACTTCCGTATTTTAATGCTAGGCGTGGAACAGAAAAAATCGTTTACTCTCTCGATGTCTACAGCGGAATAAGAAGCAAGGCCCTTTTTTGTGTCATTTTGTTATTGTGCTAATCATCGAAAACGAAATGCATTCCACAATTACTTCGTTTGTCAATCATCATATTGCACTGGTTTAAAAAATACGATGTGTTGTAGTATGAGGGGGTCACTCACAAATAAAAAGTTGAGGGGCATCACTTAATTTTACTTTCATTACATGGTCAAGCACATCCACTACTGCTGGTTATTACGATCTTTATGTAATGCTGCTAATAATGTGAGCATAAAAAGGGGTGCCTCACATATCAGTCAAATTTATGAGCTGATTAATAATATCGCATCGCGTCAAATGAAGTGCGCTCTAAAACACTGTCAATTATTCATATACAACAGCAGCGTATAAATGTGTGATCACGCCAAGAAGCATAAACCTGTGCCTACTTTTTAACGATGATAATACGTATGTAACTGTATCATCATAACTATAACTTCCTAGCACACCAACGTTAGGAATTTCGCCTTGAATTTCGGTACTAATAAAAAGCTTATTAGATTGTAGCCTTCCTCCAAATTTAATTTTTGTTCACAATTACTTGTTCCCTCTTGACGAGGAGACAATGAAATTGATTGTTTGAAGCTATGCAACATGCTGCTGTGTGTGCTCGCAAAACTCCTCATCATCGATTTGAAGCTGATGCAGCAAGCAGCAGTAGAGCACAACACGCAGCTTCTTTTTTAGCACCTGTTCTCTCTCTCTAGATGTCTTTATCAACAGACAATAGTTTTCTGCTAAGAATGTTACGCACACGACAAGCGTAATTATATTTAAGACTTTAATGCATGTATTTACGCTGTAGTGTTCAAAAGAATCTATAAAAGTATATAGAAAATGTAACCCTATAATCCAAAGCAAAGTGAAACATTCGTATTATTTCTCATTGTTTAACCTTTATTTTTTGTTTCCTAATAATTACAGAAACGCTTTGCCATGCTTTGTTACAAATTACAGTAGACCGAGGGGAGATTCTTCGTTTCATTTAGCACGATACACGTAATAACAAATGTATATAATGTACTGTCTATATAGAATATTACCACAAGGATCATCATCTTAATTCAGAATATCCATTGTGGAGCGCTTTGGTGCAGGGAAGCGGTAAAGCACCAACACTACTATCAGTAAGAAGCCATCACTACACTAATTGCTCTTGGCTTCCTTTCGACACGATTAATTCATTTGTAATTTTTAGTATTTTTGTTGACTGACTGACTGATGATGATCACGACACGATCCTGATGATGATGAGGATTTCAAGGCTATAAGATGAACAGCAATGTACATAATGAAATGAAATAATATTATGTGTGTGACCTCTTGACTTGAGCAAATAGTGAAATATTGTTGGATCAGCATCAATGAATTTTTTATATTTGCCATGCATTACATACCTACAAATATATACTATTTTAACGTACCCCATGTGTGCAGTGCAATTCTAACAATATGTCCATGTAATTAATCGGTGTTGCCTTCTTTTTCCCAATTATCGAGATAGGATCTCAACGGGTTAAAAATACTTGAAAGATTATGCACAAGTTGTTTGCAAAGAATATGTGCACAATATTGCTATTAGGCAAATTTTATAAACCACAGATGTATGGATAATAAATTGCTCTTTATCTTTTTTTGAATGCATCATGTACAAAAGTAATTATAACATTAGCATTGTTGATTTTATTTTTAATAAATGTGTTAAATAACCTGAAGTCCATATGCCACGGTTGCACCTGTGTACCGTGATAAAAAAAGTGGCAAGTGTGAATATTTAAGTTTGCAACAATGTCAAATGTGACGCCTTTTCTCAAGTTGTGGATTTTTTCTTCGTTTCTTAAATATTTGACTGCAAAAAAAAATCATTATCATTCTTCTGATTGGTATGCTTACCTCACGCGTGTAAAAGCCACAAAACGACATAATTTTCAACGAGCAATACATAAAATACGAATACGCACGTATTCATAATATATTTTAGTCGATTATAGTGTTTACCTGCTTATATAAAAGTGATAACTTAAAGTATTATATTATCGTACACTACGCACGACATGACATATCTATAAATAGAAGGAAGATACTGCTTGCTGCACATTTATTAAAGTCGGTGACATACATTTTTGGACTTTTTTCGCAAAACCATTATGCTTGCTACCAAACGCAAAATAAACTCCTACACCACATGAAAACAACCAGCAAAGTGGTGCTAATAGAATATTATATAACTTCAAATAATGTCAACAATAATTGTCCTTAGCCGTGGTTGTAAAAAATGAATAGCATAAGCAAAGTATACGAAGGTTCTCTTAGGAGTCGAGAAGGAGAATTGAATATAGAGATGTGCAACATTCACATCGCAAAAATCATGGGCTCTACTCGAAATCTAGAATTCACATGTAATAGGTAAAATGGTACATCACGACGAATGGATATGAACTGTTAATTCGGAACTCACCTTATAAGATTTTATTCAAAACCCATTGCCACTACCACTACTTGCGCTCCATGCAGTTTGTGGTCAATCAAAACACGGCGTTTTGGTTTATGACTGTTTAAGTTCTAAATTGTGCAAATGTTCGCAAACAGTGTACAACATTGTTTTTTCTCAAATCTCTGTTTTAAAGTTACTAGCACACTGAAATACGTATATTATAGTGACTACCAAGAGACATCATTGCATAAAGAGAAGGAGCAGCAGCAGTAATAGGAGAATGGGAAAAAATCGATAATAATGCTGTCATTGCCAAATGTTTCATTTTAAGCAATAATCTAAATACAAAACTACGTTATAAATCGCATAAACCATTTCGTACAGATTATATATAGACCACGTTACGTTTTCGTGCTCCGATGCGTACAGTACACATTGAGAAAATCAAAAAATCAGCTCTCGCTTTCATATATGTCACCAGCGAACCACAAACGAAAATTGAAATGGTCCACTTATTGTTAGCTGCATAACTAACAATAACAATGACATTACCCATTATTTGAGCTCGAAAGCAATGTCTCAACAATGTGATCTTACATAATCATCGTAATAATAACATTGCATCTGAAAAAAAACCTCAGTTTAAGTCACAGACAGAGGAAGATCCTCTCCGTCACATTCATATCTTTCACACGACGACAAGTGAACTGATACATGTCCAAAAAGAAGCTTTAAAATATTTAACATAATCACTCTTCGTTCCTTTTCACTGCTTTATATGGCCTTTTTAAGAACCAAATTCACACTGCTTATCTATGTGACTATGTGAAGCATAATATTCTAATTCTATATAAATATGTGTGTACATTAAGCTTAACTTTAAATTTGTGGTCATCATCGTAAGAATGTTATGAAGAAAAAACATTTTATCAAAATCAGGGGTATTCGATGTTACGAAAAGTAGTTTATGAAGTAATGCAATAAATATGATATAATACAAAAGTGTTAAATGGCTCGTGGTTTCATTATATTCATTATTATTTGTCATTCACTTTTTGGTTGGACTATTTTGTAGGTAACTGTGCAATGGTAAATATGTTATTCTTACTACGATTTAATGTATAGAATGGGACCAAACATATTATTACTTTAAATTCAAAGCCGCAACTGTTGAAGTGCAGAAGATGCATTTTATAAAGTGCAAGTCCCACTTTTTCCCATTGAATGTCATTTGACTACGGTTAAAATCGGTCATGAATCACAATCTTTTCTTGCTCAACAATATTATATCCTATCGGCAAACTGTCCCATGCCGGAATTATGTGAATGGAGAGTTTAAAATTTTGTTTTGAAAGATGTGTGGTCTTTACTGATATCATAAATATTATTGTCTATACGTTTCACATCTAGTAAAAGTTACAAAAAATAAACCTAACAGTATTGCTGAAAGTTACTGGAGCATAACGCAACTGAAATACTGTGACAGAATGCGACTGAATGCGGTTTCAAAACATTTTATGAAAAACCAAATGTCTGCAAGCAGGCGCTTATCTTATTGCTGGGACATTATATAATCGTTTGAATAATAATGTCTTGTGCAAATGAAAGGGAGATTTAAAAAAATGCTGCTGAATGCATCTGCAGCAAGTATTCTTTATTTCAAAGTTGAACTTCATAAGATTCGGTCTTATGTAATAAAATAAATACTATCCTCTGCAACACTTGCTCTTTTAAACATCTTAATACCTGTAGTTACCTTTACATACATAGACAGCACGTGGTGATCTCGGAGTACATGGTGCGTGCACTACAATGTGCGTCAGACCATGCGAACACTTACACAATAAGCATAATAGAGCAAGTGCAAGGAGCCATGAATGTGCATAATTGAGTTGTGTAACATGATCTTTAATGGTTATATAGAGTAATGGTAGCAAAGACTGTCGGATCATTTTTTGACTAGTGTTGTCTTGACTTGGAGGCTAAGGTGTGCTAATCAGCAAGTCACAATGAGTCACAAACAACAACAATAACAACTTGCCTATATATATAAACATCCCATTCATTGTCAGCAAAGGAGCAGTCGTATAATTCACAGAAAAAATGTTAAATATCGTACCAGTGCGTGAAACTACACAGACATATTAAAAGTGTAAGTCAACAGGTCGAATGTCAATGGTAAACCTGATAAAGATAATAAATTATGCAAGTATTTACCCTTTAAAAAATATATATAGTAGACACTGCGTGTGTATACGCACACACGTGCATATACACGCACTCCAACAAATTGCACAGTAAATAGAGCACATTTCTGTTATTTGGTAAACATTGAAGAACACATACATTTATTGCTCTTGTGCTCAGATTACGATTAAGGTTATGTTTTTTTGTTTGCTGATCTCCAAGTGAGTACCGACATTGGCCCTGCAGCAGCAGCATTGGCCCTAACTTTACGGTTGGGCATTGTTAAAGAAAATTCAATTACATTTTTAAGGTGAAAAAAATCGTCAAGAAAAATTAGAGCAAAAAATCTTTGCAAAAATTGAGAGGAAAGTGAATAGAATGTGCTGTCATTGTATAATGAATACATGATTGAGCTCGAGACAGAAACAGAGAATAACAAAAAAACGCGACGGTAGACAAGACAAGAGCAAGACCACACGGGTGCTCTGTTTCTGTTGCCATCATCGAAACCGCGTGGTACAATAATAAAAATTACTAGGATCAACACAACAATGCCGCTGAGAGAAGCAAACCACAAAATGCAAATAGTCTCCATTCATGTCATCATTTGTCTTTTTTGAATATATGTAGCCCCTTATATATATGAAAAACATGCAACTGATATACATATAGTGCCTACTAGTATCACAATGCATAGATCGTTCATGCAGAGCAATTCCTTGAAGACACATCATCCCTTCTTTCCTCACTCACAACATGTTGGTTTAACAATAAAAACTAGCTCATCAACTGTCGTCGTTCAATTTACGATGACAAGTACTGCGACGTAAAAGCATGCATGTTTACTATAAACTTGTTCGTTTCCATTGTTGAACTGATTTTTTCTCTGATTCATGTGTAGCTGGAAAATAGCTACATGGGTTATTATGCACGTATAAAAATAATGTGCCATCAAAGTTTAGAGCAATAATGATAAGAGTTAAGAGTCTTTTTAAAAAACGAGGATTATATATTTTCATCTTCTGATGCGTTTCAGTTTGCTCAGTTGGTTTTCTTTTCTGACAGCAAGATTCATTTTCATTCAGAGCATCTTTTCTTATCTCGACTATGAAGCCTGGTTCTGCTCCGCTTCTAGTTCACGTTCAGACTCAAATAGTAACAATAAATGAAGAATGGCAACGGCACAGAGCACAACGCATCATGTTTGTCTGACTGAAATACGTAATGTGTAACAACAATGCAATAATAGTAAGTAGTAAAGTAACAAGTAAAGCATATAATTTAGTCGGATACCATGTCGGTATCAACAAGTTCCACATTGACTGCTCACACGAAGCTTTTGACTGAGAGTAAAAGAAGAGCAACTGAAGCGTTCACATAAATTTCGTATGCGTAAGTGTATCAGTCCATAAAAAAGTAAGGCAACCTTTCAATGTCGTGAGTGAGTAATACAATTACTTTTACAAGCATATGATGATGATATTATCATTCCATGCATCCTTCTTTGACCATTACACCGCGCTCTTCAACAGGTGCTACGTGTAATAGTATCGGCATTATATAACAATTTTTACGTTACTATATTTCATTCAGATAAAAATGCAAACTGTATCATCATCCCTGTCAGCTTTCAGCACAACGCATAGATTTGTTCTCTGAGAACATGGTAGATATATAATGTGAATTTAGGCATAGGAACTATATTTAACAGCAAGACACATCTCTTCACCACACCAGTTTGACTTATTCTTACATGGCCCACAGCACGGATAAAGAACCTTGTCATTATGTGAGAACGCTTATGGCCGTACAAAAAGCACGTTTTATGCTATATGATTTTTTTATTTTTATGTGGCATAATAGGAACAAAAGGCATGATTAAAACGTAAACAACCAGATTATATCCTCGGCAAACTAAAAGGGAAACTGAAACGACTGATTATTTGCCATCACCGCGTACATAATATAGATTATAGATCACCATCCCATAAATGATGTGCGAAGCCTTACATATCTGATGAGCAAATGTAATAAACACTGTAACATATTGATTTTTAGAATTATTAGAGGATAGTAACCACCAAAAAAATTGACACATAATTTCGCAGTGTTTATGAACGCTTCTAACCCTCTCACACAAACAAATCTGTTTTTAAACCAATATGATTTAGTAGAGTACGAAATGCGAAACTCTATACAGACTGACCGACTTCATCAATAAGGTTATTTTGTATTATAGTGCGTAAGTGGTGCGAATACTAAGCTTTTGGGAACACTCGAGGCAAAAGCATAACATAAATTTTGGTGGGAACGCGTACATTCTTACAGAAATTTGGTATTTTGCGTAATATGATCTTAATTTCATTTTCTACAAATCAGTGACTTAACTAACTTTAGAGTTTGACTAACTTAATTTTAATTTTTTAACAGGACATTCTGGACTTAATAAGGTAAGTATTTCTATACAAGTGTAGCTTCACCTTATAGTGGGATTTAATTTTTCTACGAAACAAAGTATTTCGAAAACCTCTACCAAATAGCATTGATGTTATAGCAGTATAAAGCACTCCCTGTTTGTGACATTACGCCGGCCGGGGGCTATAACACAATTTACAAACTTTTAGTCATCGTCTTTATTTTCTTGACATTACCTCGAAAATGAATGAAGGACAGGTATTATGTACATAATCATCAGTCAGTAACATACAAAAACATATTATTATTATTATTATAGTTCTTCATACTGAACTGATTTTGTCAAACTTGGATATTTGTTTGTAGAGGCTATAAAGCAGAGTATATAACTTGTAAGCACAAATTTTGGCTCATATATATTTTCATTTTCTACCTCTAAACGAATTTTAACTCTTTTGTGGGCAGTTTATCACTTCAATTAGTCACGACTCTATGTATGGTTTGGGTAAATACTGAGCGCAACTATTTGCAAAAAAATCATGGGCAGATTTATGTTTTATTAGTAAATGTACTCTATTCATCACCACCATACAGTTAATGTTCAGTAGCAATAGTCACTACCAAGAGATTATGATGGTGTTTGGTATACTTATGTAGCGATACGTATTACGTATGTATATTTTGTATTCAAAAACATAAATACCATTTCTAATTACTTAAGTTTACATTATAAGTCGTATTATTAATATACCTGTGCAGCTATAGTAAATCATCTGCCACAGCCTAATAAGAGATTTGCTATATAAAAAGTCCCAGATTTCATGGATGAGCGGAAATGATTAACCAAATTTGCCATTACATTCAAAGATTGGATAAATTCTCTTTTCTCAAATGTCACATTCAATATATTTATTAGACCGAGTGACATACACCATAATGTCTTCCAAACGACAAGTTAAGTAAAATTCTGGGGATAATGATAATGGTCATTTTATTTTCAGTCGCAGTGGAGCATTGTAAATGATATGATTTCAACCTCGGCCTAAGAAGTTAATCTCAAAACTAACCTGAGCATTTATTTGGAGCTTCATGCTTGCATGGTTGGAAGAAACCCTGACACAGATGATCCACGTTGCGAGGAAATTACTGCTACTACGACTGCATAATGTAAATTATTATTTGTTATAGTACATCTTTTCCATCATTCAAGTCACTATTATCATCATCATCCTCGTTATAGCCCAATTTCACTTTCTGTGTAATATACACCAGTTGACTTTTTATAAAAAGTAAACATCATATGACAAAAGAAATGAGATTTTAATATCACCAAGCAAAGTATAAAAATATATCCCAGACCGTTTGAATGGCCTTGAACAATTTAGCTACCTTAAGTCACTGAAGCGTCTCAGATAAAGGGCCTCTGTACGCCTGCCTGTTCATGTAACGTTTGCTATCATCATCATTTTAAAAGCGAAGCTGGGACTGTATTGCAATTGCGGTGGTACAACTTATATTTATGTTTAACAGACCAGGTTTGTTTCTGACCTACTCATTTGCTCTGAAATAATGATATATTTAGGTAATAGATTTCAAAAAAAGGTACAACAAACTAAATAGACATGACATAATATTTTATCATGACACAGTAGTCAACGTGCGTAAGTACGCATAATGTTCTACCTAGCCATTTTACAACTATTATTATTATTAAACGTATCACCTTTCAGCTATTGAAACCGGATGAGAAAATTTAATCAACAGAAGTCATTCAGTCAGTCAATCTTTTCTGTCTTTGCTTACCCCATATCCATAAAAAGTTAAACTGCATGCATATATATTTCAAGGTGCGTCGTTAGTAGCCTGCCCTAATGACTTCAGCCTATAAGCATTAAAACGTCCAATAAAACAGGTGAATTCAATGTTAGCCAGTAAAAAATAGTCCCCCATCGTAAGCAGAGTTTATCCCAGAGAGTGACCCTCGTCTAAATTATATCACTAGTTCGTATAAAGTAGCTATAATTATTGTCCTAAGATTATTTTGTTACGCTATTATAATCATGAGGATCAACAAACATAACTGATATGATCTCCACAATAATATGTGATCTTGCCTTGATTTTAGGACCCCTGTTAGTTTGCTAAACTACATTTTTGATTGTCATAAGAATATTACACGGATACATAATACGTTACGCTATGTCTATCTTTTCACAGCTACACTTGTTATGGGATCTAGAAAATGTAACTGAAACTAACACAATGCATGAGAGATGTGTTGTATGTGTTTGTACCAGTTTAACTGAATACTGAACACTATCGTATAGAAGGCATTGTATGAACTAGTCCTAAATAAGGAATCTTCAAGTCATGTCATGCAAAGACCATTTTATTGCGCCCGCGTGCTGTTGTTATGTCTCGAGCGTGTTAAGTGTAACTATTAACATTAGCAATGAAATGGCATTAACAAGCCCAAATTCGAGAGCTTAAGATTATCATCTGAAGTGTTATTATTATTATGACATTTGCGCCATAACTTAGTAGAGCATATTTTAAAGGTAAAGGTGCTTACATAACATAGATTGCAGGCAGACAAAAATGCACTCTCGCTTTTCAGGTTTTGAACTATAAAAAACTTGACTTGATTTCTGCTACCTAGTTAGCCATTATGGCGTGTAGGTATACAAGACTTTTCTAATTTTAGCTCGTTAGTTGTGGAGATAATCTGAATTAGCTTTAATGCTGTTGATGACAGTGACATTTTAAAATTTTGTTTCAAGTCTCAAGGTTCGCTCATGTTAGTAATGCGTATCAAACCTCTGAATATGTGTATGGATAGGTAATTTGAACCCTTAATAATTTCTTCAAGATTTTAAGATCTTATAGCAAAATTTGTGCTTTAGTTTAGAGAGTAAATAAGTATTTCAAAACTTACGCGTCCAGACTCCCGCTTTTTGGCTTTCATCATGGTATTCAGGTATTTTAATGATTCTTGCCGAAATGTTAAGTAATCACAGTTTCGATAAAATAATGTAGGTATGTGCTTTATCTGAGGGTAAAGACAGTTTCGTTTCAAAGAGCACGGGCCAATTTGTAAAATGATGCCACTTTCCAAATTCGTCTCAGGATAAGAATTGGAACATATAATCTGTCAATCTTTTCGAATCATTGTATGAAATATGTGTCACATTATGAATTAGGAAAATGTGAAAGCTAATACATATTGTCAGCTAATTGTGGGGATTTAATAGTGTCATAAGCAATTGACAACAATCAACAAAGAAAAAACGAAAGTTTTTTGGAGTTGAATAACTGTAATATTATTGGTATTGATCATTTTCAAAATGATAATAATAGGTTGAAGACCAAATTTAAATACAGTCTCGGTCCATATAGGTTTTATGAATTAGTCCATTGAAATCCACTACCTATTGTATTAATTTAAACTATATTTTGGTATGAACGATTTGAACTACAAAACTTGTCTCCAAACAATATCCATTTTCTAGGAACAAAGGTAAGTTCTTTAACACCAAATATGCGGTGAAGCAACCAAGAAGTACGCAATCCACTTCAAATTATTGTTGTATTTTTATAAATCAATGACCCCACATAGCCCAGTGCTAATGAACCACCAAATCTAATTGCCATCAGATGGAGTTGAGCTTGGATTTAGGTAAAATAAACTCAGTCAAAAAGAATGACACAATGAACAAAGACATAAAGCAAACGATATGGTCACTGATATCAGTTCAGTTAGTTCTTAAACAATTTTTGAATTGAAACACATTATTTATCGACAATTTGGCTTAACAGATCACCACCTTATATGGTCCTAATATTTCGCAAATTTTGCTGAATCATTTATTACCTTAGTTGACAGGATATATATGACATTATTGCAATGACGAGGAGTTGCTTCAGACTAATTGCATTGTAGGCCCTTTTCAAAACACAAAAATGTAAGCACCTTTTAAAAGAATCTCATGAAGTATCAAAAGAATCTCACGAACTCCAGCAGAGCAATCAGGTCACGTCACACCATTCATTCAACACTTGTTTACATGCGCTTAGCAAACTCAACACTGATTGTAATTTTGGCACGAAAATTTATTTATGGTGACCTTTATAGTAGAACTGAACGATTAAAATATTTATTTCCAGCATGTGGCACAAGTAACAATGTAAAAGTTCACATACAACATATTATGGTTGCTACAAGCAGGGGAAATAGGTTATATTTGTGCAACGCAGCAGCAGTATAGCATAAGGTACAAGATTGAAAAGGGCTTTCCATCCACAAAATGTTTTTTATGTATGTATTGGCAGCAAGGCCAAGCACTGAATCAGTTGTAGATTCGCAAATTTAAAACTTTTGCAGACATATTAGTTGGATGATATTTTAAAACGTTTACATTTGAAATTACATATTATTATACTCAACCGCACTGACAACTGTGATCGTGTGAACTGTGATTTATGTGTAATTCTAATTAAATTCTCTGCTGGAGAATAATCTGCCCTACATAAATAACTGATAAAATCTAAAACTAAAATGGGTAGACCTGCGAGTGTGTCTGTTACAAATACATATATACATTGATTCATTGCTTTACTTTGGTAAGCCGAAAATCATTTAGTCATACGTACAGTCATGCTTGTATAATATTCAAGAGCAATGAAATTTCGCATTTTAGAGCGATCGTAATGACTGGTAAAACAGACGGATGTCTCCTAGGGTGTAAGCATATAAGAACGTCCATTCATGATCTAATAAAATACTAATCAACAAGAGGTAAGGTGTAACGAGAGCAATTCATATAGAACAGGTTGCTTTTGTTTAAAAAAATTGACTCATATGCGAACCACGCAACGCGACTAAGCTTTAACACAACTCTTCTGCTTAAAAATATGAAGAGATTCACTACCAAGAAATGATGATGTGGGAATCAGCCAGAAGGTACTTTACCACACTTGCGCGGCTCTAATCTAGTGTAAAGTATAGAGCTACTACTACTGGTGAGGCAAACAATTTAGAAAATTTCAAAGTATGCTCCACAAACATGAGTAATAACATATCAACAGGTACGTGCGAGGGTAAATATTACATTTGCAGTATTATGTAGGTGCTAAATCGCGTATCATCATCATCTTCACTCTTCATTTATTTTTCATAACTCACAATCTGCATAAGAAAATAGAATTGTATACCTATATGGAAAGAAGAGGGTCTCCGGGTTGGTGCTTACATTGTGTATGTAAAATGAATGATGACTTAATGCAGCGTAATACATAAAAAATGTAAATCTTTCAGTGCTCTTCTTATCGCTCATCTTCCTTTTCAGAACAAGTGTATCTAACAATGAATTATTGTCATAAAATTATTGTGCAAGGTAGGTCTGACTTCACACTTTTTGATAGAAAAGTATATAAAGTCTATATACAGATATACATATACTTACTGCTAATAATAATGGAAGAAGATTACATGCATATTACGCTTGAGTTTTGGAACACATGAATGGTTAAAATGGAGAACTACTGCTTGTCAATGCCATAAAATAGTTAGAAGAATTGTTTATTTTCCTTGTAAAAAGTGTATGAATCAGGTCTATATTATTCAAATTGAAGTACACTAACTCTATATAGATCAGACTTTGATTGTTATGATAAAGAAAAAAATCGCAAAAGTAATGCCGTCTGTGTGCTATATTAGTATGAACACAATAAACTTGAATTGCATAAGCTCCAAATTATCAAAATAAGTGTATTTTTTTATTCCTCAACGAAGATCTACATCATGACTGAAAAGCGTCATCATTCATCGCCATAATTCATCCAGAAGAGTTACAAGGTCAAGATGAGCACAATTTCTGTCAGACTGTCTCATCATCATCAGCACTAACAATAACAAGCGCCAATAACACACACACATATAAAGAATCCACAAAAAATGGACTATTGTAGATTATTGTAAGACGTGTAGTATGCGACATGTACCGAATGCAAACGCTATATAGACTATATAGATTGTAAATTCTAGAATATGCATTTTTGTCTGATAGGTGGTAAAACAGGCAAAAAAACAGAAAAAAGATCGTATTAAATATTTTTATGTTTATAAATGATAAATGTGAAACTTTTTACTATAGGACAAAACATATAATCATAATTGAGTTTAATGTGACCATGAGCCAGGTGACTTGTGTACTTTTTTATTGGTAGTGGACTGGCGGATAGCGTGCATGAATTCATACCATGTTGCTCATCTGCATCTTCCCATTCTTCATTTCTGCTTTATATTGGTATTCATTTAACAAACAAACCATGTACTTGTCTTCCTGTTTTGATGTGCTCTATTCCACAATCTATAGCTTCTTCTTTTTGCTGACTTTATCTCTTTCAAAAAATTCTTCATTATCGCGTCATGTAAAGATCTAGCAATATACATAAAAAGTCATTACAGAGGATTTACAGAATGTTATATGACTTTAGAGAAGAAAAAAGTGTAATATGTATTTTTTCGTCTTTACAATAATTGCAAAGTTTCCTTTAAAGACCGCATACCATGTGCTCTGTTACGGTTATTGTGATTGAACTTCTTGTAGGTAAATGTGTACCTGCTAATAAAGACACGCATAATAACTTGATATATCTAGTTTACAAAAGGCGTTTCAAGATCAGTCGTGACATGGTCATTATGTGCAGATCTAGTAAGCTTGCTTTTGCTTGTACACAGCCTGAAATGTGCGCAAGCATGCATCACATCACAACAATGCCGTGCCGCCGCAAAGGTGATCTTCATTGATTCACAAAGAAGAAGCCTGATCTGGATGATGCATGCTGATGATGATTAAGGCGTCATAAATGCCTATTCCCTGACGTTGATTATCTTTATTTAAAAGACTTTTAATACTTCCTGATTTAGAATATATGCCTATTGTAGCTTTTACAACCTGTTGCTGATGATTCATTCGTGAGCATTCATTTAATGCTAAGTCGCTAACTACTTCTCTGATAAGAACTTCACGACATTTTTCTTTCGTAGTCATCATAATTGCATTTGCGATTATCTTTTTTACTCTTAAAGAAAATAGAATAACTTTGGCTAATCAAAATGTGTAACAATTGTATAATTTTTAAGTAGCTATTTTACACGAATATGAGCGTTTTTTATCATCAAACTGAGCAGAGCATAAATAATATATGTAACTTTTTCTATATTCCCTGCGTAATGCACACTTCTTTGGATTTTAGCTGTTCATGAAATCGTGACTGCTTCAAGTAAGTGATCCCTATCTGGTGGTTGGCACCGTCTGAAACAATTTGAATTTCTGTACTCCAGGAATTACTGCGCAATTTATTTAAGTGAGAAAACTGTTTATAATATTTATATTACACGATGTATTCCGTTTCTCTTTTTTTATTATTTACCTTATACTCATCATGAAACAAAACAGCAGCGTAGTTTGTGTAGTTTCTGGGAGTAATTTTTTTCTCATAAAAACAGCATACAAAGAGCCATCCCAACAAACGCTCGTATAAATTAAGTTTCTCTAAAGATGCATGATACTTTTTATTCATGTTTGGTTTACGATTTCGTTTAAAAGTCCTATATTATATTAATATTCTATTGGCCATTGTTCCATTTATTACAGCCAGAACTGGCAAGTCCAGAGAAACTAGACCAAGAATAAAAATGAGAACCCAATTCCTTTGAATAGAAGGCGTGTTTACAGTCATAATTACGTCAAAAATCGATTAATGTATGATACAAAGAAATGTACTTTTAATAACAACTTTTTTATCGTTATCTTTCGCAGTAATTTAGACAAAAGCTCATCTTTCTCCGTCTCTCTAAAACTTTTTTCAATTGAAAGGGAGAGAGAGTATTTTGCATATGAATGGGCAAACAGTAAGAGTTCAGGCCGACTTCATAATGGTGATGATCATCATTATTTATTTTAGAAGAATTGTAGTGAAAAGGCCACCACCACCACAAAATGAACAAAAGGGAAAACGACCAACTAGTCAACATGCATAAAAGAAGACAATGCTTAGTTGCTATACTGCGTATTATTACTTGTAGATATCACGATCCAGCATCCTGTTCTGGATACAACAGATTCTAAAACAGAACCCGGTAGTTGTCCATCCGTGTTGTGTGTGTGGTTTTTACGTACAATGCGAGTATAATAATCATAATAACAGTAACAATAAGAACACCTATGATTTGAACACACAGACGCAAACTTTATTATTCAGCGTGTGATGCACTTTCTCGGTTGCTTGTGGTGGGTTAAAAAGTAGAAGTGAGTATTTTGGTCTCGTTTAGGTGATGAACAAAAGAGGAATGAATATAGGATAACGTTTCAACGTCTGAAAGAGAATAAGGGACCACCGGCGATGATTAAGATTCACAGAGATGAATATTAGCTATGAATAATAAGAAGAATAAGATTTAATATATGTATTTTTTCTAGTTACATTTGCACAGTACACTTATTCGAGTGCATACAAATACAAGTTTTGATATTCCGTGGAGTTATGAGTATGTAGGCAAGCAGAAACATTAACACAAAGGAATGGAAAATAAAAGTTACTTTGAATGGACCAACATCAACAAGGAGTGAAGAAGAGATCCAGATATGCGACCACTGTCATGAAAGAGAATGAGCTGGGAGTGAAAATTCTCTACCGCACTGACGACTTTAGAGCAACAAGCAACAGCGATAATGTCGCCCCGTTAGTTGTATCTTGTGGGGAAGAGGATTCGCTTATAAGAGACTCGACATTTTTAGATACTCATTTCTCATCCAGTTAAGAAAAAAACTAGAAGTTTACAGCTTTGCTGCCAGTGTCCACTGCTGAGGAGGTAAGATATGGGATATGACCATCAGAAGGACAGTTACGAGAGCCATTTACACGAAGAAGTAATTTAATTTTCGTGGTACCTGTGTAAGTAAGCTAGTCTTGTCCATTCTTATAAACAGTGTTTCTGGCTATTTTTTAACAACTCCTTACATTACATTGCCCATAAGAATGCAATATGAATTGTATTTGTTCACTGAAACGGCTTCACGTAGCTATTATGGTTATTATTATTCGAGTTTCTTCAGACTGATCGTATTTTCTCTTTTCTACTGGTATGCTCACATGCTCTTATTCAGTTACGACGACCAAGTATTTTTCATTACTCTGTGCTGAGATATGTTGTACAGGAAAGAAAATAAGGTAACATGGAAAAGATGTCTTTTTTGTTTTGACGTCATTTTTACAAATCCGAAATCAGTGTAAAACTTTTAATGCTTCGACACACACCACAACTATATACTTATGTCCAGTTTGCACTTGAGAGACCGTTATATAATGTAATCATACCTTATTTATTTACATACTACTGTCAATAAGAATTACACATCACACAAACATTTTAGAGATACTTTAATATTTATATGGTTTAAATAACTCAGAGCTAGTAAAAGTCAGTGATTTTCTGCTTAACAACTTTTCAAGCCGTTATCCCGAACTTCTTTGATGGATTAAATATAATGAATTCATATCGAAAGATATATGCACATATATAATGGACTCATCCACTCATCATCGGAATATGATTGAATCTTTCTTTTCTTCTTAGCACACAAAGTCATATAGCACATGCAAAATCGCTCGCATAGATGACTCGTATAGTGATTCATTGTGGATGTGGATATCCAAGCCAGACTAGGTGCCTGTGTATCTAATTATTGTGCTTGTGCTAAGCACAAGCCAACCCATCATTTCACTAGTTAGTTACGGTGGTGAAGATAGAGAGGTGAATCTGTTTTCTAGACTGGTAAAAATGCAAATTTGCTCTGCATTCCTGTATGTATATGCTACACCTAGTACAATACATGGATTGAGGGTGCATAACCATAATACCGAGGAATTTAGATAACTTCTTTGAATTACATACCCACTTGTCAGCTCATAAGTACGAATATGCCATGTCCAATAAATAGTAACTACATACACAACATTAGTTTATTTCCCATTCGAGGAGCTCAAGCCTAAAAGACTTCTGGCGTGATTCGCTTTGTAACTTTATTCACTAGAGTTTTGAATGCCCAAAAAGAATGGTAATTGTAATAGAAATATGACACGAGGCATTATTTCTTTGTAATGAAAAGCTTGGCAAATATCACACGACTAAAGATCATGCTTGCCAAATATTTTACTTGAAGCATAAGCTTTATATTATAATCAATCATCAAATACTATCAGCCAAGAAAAACATTGTTTAAGTTGATGATGTGTATGACGTAGGTATTTATGGTACATCATTATTTATTAGCACACCGGGCCGTACCTAACCTTGTATACTTAAATTGAAATTTTAACATTTTCTGGAGCAAATATGCAGTCGCTAGTTGGGAATACAGTACATGAGGAAAATATGCAGTTAGTAAGCAAGAATTCAAATTTGTTCTAAAAGGTACTCTTCACTAGCTAACCCACACTGCGGAGATGAGTTCAATTTTTAAAGGAATTTTTCAATCTTTAATATTTTGTACCTATGCTTCAGTGGTACCTAAATGATCTCCTGTGGGGATGTACCTTTTGTGCATAAACGCAGTGCAAAAATACGACTATCTTTGTTTTCATATTCCATTTTATTGGCTACACTAACCACTCGGTAAACCAAAGATTTAAAATGAAAAATAAATATCAAAATGTTGTACTTTCTTCAAACATGCCATTATCTCCTATTTAGCCTCCTATATAACTACTCAAGTGACATCATGGGACATTATTGTAAGTTGAACAAGCTACATTATGAGCGACATAATTTTGTTCTTCTTACTTACATACGCATTTCAGCTTCTTTCTACGAAGGCTAAAGAGGACGATAATACAACACACAATAACTCCATTCAGGACGAGACAGGGAATAAAAACAACATTACATACTTATTACACAAATAACGGCATGTCATGTACAAAGAAGCTTGACAAGGCGTACGTAAAGTTGTCTTTTATCTTTACATCGATCTAATGGATTTATTTGCTTAATAACTCATTGGAAGTTTCTTTTAAAAGCAAGTATAGCGCAAGCCTATCACCACAGGAGAAAATTAAAATTTCGTCAATGTACACAGCGTACATAAAAATGTTTGCCATTTTACCTCTGACTGAGACAATGCAAATATGTAGGTATGTGTGTACGCATGCTTTATGAAGCTACAATCAATTTTTGTCGGCCACTCTATGCACAAAGTTGTGGACATGTTTCTACTTCTTTCGTACTTTCAAAACACAAAAAAATGTCTTTTAAATCAAGCTGCAATATTTGCTTAACATTTTCCCCCTAAAATTCTACTGATGTTGTCCTGCTTAGTATTCATGATTAAATTGAAGAATATATATTAAGTAATGCAAACTGTAAAATGGACTATTATGGTTACTTGAAGTCACTGAATCATATTAAACTGGAGCACTATGTAGTATGATAGAGAAACATCTAATTAACATACAAACATAATACAATTTGCATACAAACATGTTACCAGTTTGTTTTATGCAATGAGCTCATCATCATCAAGCCTAAAACAAAAGTAAAACGAAACTCACTGAGAAGAAAGTCAGCAAACACACCAATTCCATCACGATCATTTGCATGCCTTTATACATGAATCCAATCAAGTACAACCAGATGAAAACCAGAGATGAACTTGAAATCTAAAATCATTTCATTTCCCACGATCTCATTAGTTTTTTTCTTTAAAAACTAAAAGAACATGTCTGGACGAAATTCTCGTCTCTGCATACTTATGTGTGTCTTACCATCTAGTCAAATACAAAACAATTGTTTACTTGTTTTACCAAATGCATATAAAAAGCTGAATTTTTCCATTCTTATATTATGCAACTCAGTTGTAGTTGAAGTTGTAGTAAGATAAATTGTATGTTAATACTATCAGGTAATACAGTAAAATAAAATTCATGAACAAGAAATCGTGTGGTGATTTTTTTAAACAGAAATTTGAGATTTTTTCATGAAAAGTATTAGTTGATTGGGTTCATTTATTGAGAAAAATACCTCTACTTTGATAACGAGAACCCACACAGAGAAGCACACTACGAATATTGTCAAGTGACGCAGGAATATTAAAATGGAAGATAATACCATGCTTGTATTACCAGCTTTGGAGGATTGATAGTGAAGAAAAGTAATTGCTTAAAATTAATTATTGTCACAGTACAAGAAAGGACCATTGAACTTGACGTGAAACCTGAACTGGACAAGCGGACAATTGAGGACGCTTGTTAAGTGATTGAATTAAATGAGTCCAGATCATTGTCATCTAGATAACTTAACAGTAGATTTAACACTGGTCAAACCGAAAGATGTAGATCAAAGCGTACGCATGCTTATCGCCACACATCTAAAAAGCCATGTGATATGTTATCTCGCATGCAAAATCTTAATTGCTTTGAAGCAGGGTTTCCTGCACTTCAAATCCAACTTAGATTCTGAGTATTCACGCATGCTTATCGCAGTCCGTGAATTGGATTTGAATACCATCCTAAATTTGATTGCATAAACTGTGCTTCATAATATTTATCTTCTTCACAAAATATACGGCTTCGAGTCAGAAAAGAAATTACGGAGAAAGGAATGCGATCAAATGGTTGGATAAAAAGTTTACGAAAATGTGTACAACTAATGGTGTTGTAGTCGGTATTATATAGATAACAAAAAAGCCACTCATCTCATCAAACAACTTGTGATCTGTCTAGGATAAAATATCGGTACAAGCCGACTCACTTCAAGCAGACAAGCAATACATATAAATACTTGGACATATACGTAAGAGGAGAAAGGACGACAAGAACACGCTTCACACAATTTTTTATGTTTGAGCACAAAGTGGTAATACGCCAACATTATTTGTGGCATTTATCTGATCTTTAAACGATGCAGTAGTAAAAAAAAGAAGCAATCCACAGGAACATTTTTGAACGAAAAATGGGAATTTTCAGTTCGCAAAAATCCTCAAGTGATAAAATTAACGTGCATTTAAACTGACATCAAGAACATATAAAATGGGAGAAAACAAGCAGTACGTTATTCTAGTCTGAGATATAAATTCTCTAATAACCAGATGGACTTGTGACTTGTGAAAATTAATCCGCTTGCATATTATTTTGTTTTATATTGCTCCTGTCAGTTTGCTCCACAACAGGTTTTTTATTTGCCTATTATACTACGCTGGGCTTTGACTGTACTTATTTTATGCTATCTCCCGTTTACATATTATGTATCAGTTCAAAAGGAAAAATGAAGAGAGTTGGAAAACATACATCTCGTGAGTTCCTCATTTTCATAAAATACAGGTGTGTGTCCGTGTGTGCGCTTGCCTTTTTCTTACCCAGCATTTTATGCCATGCCTATTCTTGGACACTGCAGATGCTAATATTCTTATCAGGTGGTGTAAGTACACGATCTACAATATTAAACTCAATTGTTTTTTTTACAAACAGGGCAAGTTGTTTTTAAAACTGTTTCAAATGTCCGTCTTTGTTGATAAACACATGCTCACTCATGTCAACATGTAGATTTTATTCCATGGTCTTAGTAAAATAAATAAATATACACATATCTTTTCTCGGGAAAATACTAAGTTGAAGTTCATGGTTTGGCATTACTTACCACCATCAAAAGTAGCAACACAGAATGTAATGCAAAACAAACATCTGAAAAAGTTACCATATAACACCAGCAGTGTCATCAAACCTAAAGTGTTAACTACTTTTATAGAGATGCTCCACCTGCTAAATTTAAGTTATGAGTATGCAGCACATGCTCATTACTGCTAAATATGTTTCTCTTTGTTCTCATACGCATGCTAATAATATGTATCATTCATCTGTGTACCCTATGTACTACATCAGTTAGCACTCTCTCAGTCAGTGTCCATAATAGCAACAAACAACAGGCGATCTGGTGATATGGATCTTGCATCCCTCTGTTATTATTTTTCCACAATGTAGCCACCACCGAAAATTGAATTAACCCCTTGAAACAATAGTAACAATGAGAATCATGCTACACTGAACTGAACAGTAAAATATATCTTGAGCAGTGATCGAGAAACTATTGAATTTGTTTTAAGAGAATATATGACCAAATGACTTGACTAGAGGTGCACATAGATTTTTTAGATGTGGATGTGCAAAAGGAAGATGAGCTGATTGCCAAAAGCAATCGTCAAAGTGAATGCCACTTGCATGCACAGCTAATATTATTGCTTTGATAATTTAATACAATATATTATGATGCCATATATAACCTTTTCTGCTGGCTATCAGCCAACAATGAAAAGAGGATGATGCTGAAAACCTTAGGCTATTATTTTTCATCATTACCTCCCACATCATTGAAATGGACAGCAAATAAAAAACATGGTGTGTGGAGTGAATATATTTTCTAATAAATGTTACAAACAATAAGAAATGAAAACAAGAAAAATCATCACATCAAAAGAAGAGGTACAACAATAATAATCGGAATAATCGAAAAGGATTTGACAACAAATCTAGCATGTAGAACACCAATCGACTTTACAAAATGAATTAATTATTTATCACAATCCCAAATCATGTTTTACCTACATGCTTGCACACGGTCGCATCGCATGCCGAGCACTGTCTGTCTCACCAGCGGTATATGAAGGAAAAGCACATGAAGAGAATTAATTATTAATTATGTTGGACTGAGATGAGTTATTTTTCTCCTGCTTGTTTGAGGTAAGGTACTGCCTGCATTTGTTTGTAAACATATATCTATATTCTCTACTTATCTAATACAGCAGAGCATTTAAATAAATGACCAGCAGAAACAACACCAGGCGGTCATAGTGCATCAAGAAGAAGCAATGAACCTAGAGGAAAAGAGCAGTCATTTGTTCGATGAGACTGCTCTGTAATTTTTAAAACATTTATATGCTTTGCTGATATTGGCTTACTTTTGAGAATAAAAATGCCAAATTAGATAACAATTTGTTTATTGTGTCACTTGTTTAAAGAAACTCGAATAAAAACTCGAAAATTTTTAAGCATTTCCAAAAATTCATGATTGTCCACGTTTAATCTGACAAACACCATAATATAACCTTGGGGTTCGCTTTAGTCATTATACTTAATTGATTCCGTAATTAGTATACTATTGAGAATGTTGAGTGTTCTATTAAATATGTATAATTTAGCTATTTACTTATGTACCTAGTACGTGCATTCTTTCTCATTTCAAAAGCACGATACCAGAAGTATCTAATCATATCTGACTGGAAGCAATCAGGCAAATTTTTATTTTGCATTTAAATAATTTAATCGTAATAGACGACAGTGTTTACAATGTCGTTAGTTCTAATCAAACTCGTCAAGAAGAGGCAGTTGAATGATCGCTGTAATTTCTGACTACAGCTAAATATTACCTAGTTTTCCTTGAAATGTACTTTTGGAATGAACACGGATGTATATATTCATAATATTATGCTATCCTTAAAAGATATCAGAATTATATCGATTATTCTTTTTTAAATATTCAATCTTACTATATATTGCAACTGATTACATGTATATTCCAAGTGCTCAAGTGCTCCAAACACATACATAATATACATATACATACATCTACACTTATGCTTCCTGTTGTAAGTTCCAACAAAAGTTTTGTTGTCAATTTACAAAATATCTGCAAATCAAGCCGTTTTATCTTCATCTTGATACAAAATTAGTTATAAGCTATAATTCAAATATAACAAGTACATTTAATGTTTTGCTCTTTCGATTTTAAAATCTGTTTCACTTAGAAATCGGGGATTTCCTGTGTAATAGTATTTTAGTCCAATAGACAGCATCAACATGCATTGTGTGTGTGCCAATAAAATTGAAAATATAACTTCACTCAAACATTAAAGCGTATAAAGTATATCTGTAAAAATGTCAGAAAAAATCCAAAGAATGTACAAGTCAAAATTTTCCCATTACCTTAAATGCCTGACATATATCAAAAAAGCAGCTCCGACTGACATCGACAACCCCTTGTGCCCTCATCATAATGGCCCCATGCTAAGCGCGCAAGTGTAAAAAACAAGCCCAGACAACATGGTTGCAATAATGCAATAAGAAAC
Source organism: Willowsia buskii (assembly GCA_034700685.1). Lineage (NCBI taxonomy): Eukaryota > Metazoa > Arthropoda > Collembola > Entomobryomorpha > Entomobryidae > Willowsia > Willowsia buskii. The sequence continues at coordinate 35,527 of JAQIXW010000290.1, forward strand.
ACAGCGTTTTAGGAACATTGAATATTTTCTTTGCATTGTATACCAATAATCATCTACGTAATAATATGTTTACCTATATACGTTTATGCAGGTGGAATCCAACACACCAACGTAAGTGTATGAAATGGTGTAGCCAAATAACTTTCCTGACTTTTCCAAATATTCTCATTTTTCTTCTTAATACATTACCAGTCACAAAAGTAGATAATACTTTTGTTACATATACACGTTCATTCGTGTTGATATTTTGGTAAACTCTAGACATTTTAATTCCTAGTAAATTATTCCAGTTTTGCAAGTGTAACATTCTCGTCATTTTTGAAATATGAAAAT